>VKOC01000165.1:892026-903279 GCA_009364415.1 Spea multiplicata
AAATTAACATATTTATTAAATGTATCCCACAAAACTGTTTAAGCACCTGTCCCTGAATTTTTAAGCACAGAAACGTATTTCTCAGAAAAAGAGTGTGCCCTTAGATTTATATATGTTTAACTTTATTTGAAAAAAAAGTGAAAAGAGATAGCAAAGGAAGATACTTGCCAGCCATTATCCTAACCGGCCATACACTTGTGATATTTTTTTAATTTTGAATGAAAACAGCAAAAAGAAGATCTTATTTAGATTTCAAAATATTAAAGATGATTGCTGGTGGGCAGGATTACTTTGGCAAGCGCTAGTGATATCTTGTTTGGCCCTGCGTCAGCATGACTCAAACTTTGAGTGTTTTTGTTTTTTTTGTTTATAAGTAGTTATGCACTAATCGGAATGAAGTAAAGGTAAAACACTTTAGGAAATGGGATTCATCATATCCCTTGAGAAAGCCTATTGGACAGGCAAAACATGTGAATGACATAAGTACATCTGTCATGTGGGCTGACATTTTGAAAAGCAAGTTGAACTTTTTTGTATGCAAACCATTGCAGATAGTTTCATGTACTTAATAAATGCAATGTTAATGCTACCTGGACTTCTCAAGACCTTTTCCTTATTATCTACAGATTTAATCTTTGATGTTATAGATTTTTTTATCTTTATTGATATGGATTACACTAAGTATTTTCTATTACATCTATGTAAACAAGAGTAATGCTGAATATTTCCTTTTTTATATTTTTATGCAGCACTTTCAGGTAGTAAATTAGAATATGAATGATGAGAACAATTCTTACTTCTAATATTAATAATAACCACAAATTATCTTATTTTGAATAACAAGTTAGATACAACAGGTGCAATAAAAAAATAAAACATTTATGTCTATATAACATGTCTCAAAAATCAACTTTTACTTACCTTACCTAAAATAAAAAATCTAAATAAGTTACTGCAAATCATTAGGATAAAACCCTATGTAAAACAGGTATACTATCTTGAAAAACAAAAGAAATACAGCGCTTCATGTGAACAAGTATATACTCTCTCTCTCTCTCTCTCTCTCTCTCTCTCTCATATATATAGAGGCACAAAGCCCCACACTAAGAAATAGTGAAATAGTGAAATAGTGTCAATAATGTTTACCGGCCAGATATATATAAAGGAAGTAAATTGGCTTAAATTTAAAAATGAATAACAACCAACAATAAGGCAAAGCAGCCAGTCTTGATGGTAAGACACACTCCACAAGGGAAATCCTATAGAAAAAGAAAAAAACTCAAACCGACAGGTATACTATCTTGTGATAAAAAAATATGAAAATAATTTGTTCCATTTAGTTCTTAGCTGACACCCTGCACAAGACATAGCTCCACTTTCCAATATTATTATAATTATAGCATTAATATAACAATAATCCTATGATAATACATTGTTTTCTATCAGCTCTAAAGTAAGGGTCTGCAAATAAAGGTCTTCTTTATACCTTAAGCAGGGCCTGCCTTTTTACCTGGATTAATGTGTACTGTGTTACCTGACACAGTATCTTTCATGGTCTCCGTCAGTTTAAAATGATAAAATCTGTGTGTGGTAGATTTTGTTTGAATGATTAGGTTCTATTTCACACTAATATGTTTTTAGTTTCCATATCAATTTATGTAGGAGGATACATGATTCAATAATAGCAGAGATAATATTTGACACATGCCAACTCTGAAGGATACTTATGAGCAAATTAATATACATGAAATTTCCAAAAAAATGTTTGCAAGCTATATTCATGGAAGCAATGGCTGGCAACGAATCAAACGGCACATTCTGCTACACATTCTGCTATCTGGCAGCTACTTTGTTTAAAGGCTCTCTCTATTCAAAGGAATTTAGAAATTTGCTTGCAGATGACAAGTCACACTCTTGATAGTTTTAATGGAAATTATGTTATTTGATACAAAACCCATTGTATTCTACCATTGCTCCCTCTTTTCTAGGAGCTGAGAACCTTTGCTAGCTATCAACCCTCATTGCACAAATATGTAGATGAACAGCAAATAATAGGCTGGATTTAATTATCAAAACATATCACAAGTAATTCAAAACAGAAAAAACAGTGATACATTTTTTTTAAATGTATAAATCAGGACAAATATATCTCAGTCTCTATCTCATTTTTTTTCCCATTACAATCCACACAAGGATTGCTAGTGAATTACTTTTAATAGATTAAACTTTGTCATGATAGATTGATCTCTAGCATTGAAGCCCAGTAATTTTATAAAATTGTGTAAATAAATCCAATAGACTTCTTAGTACTTTTGCTGTTACATAAACGAGCATCAACATGTCATATAGTCACATAAAAAAGAAACATTAATAGGACAGGTAGGCTATGAGTTATAAGACTAAGTGTAAAGTTGGTGCTAGAATATTCTGACATGACAGTGAGAATTCAAGAAAGGCTGGGTAGTATAAACCAGGGGACACTAGCAAGTTAGATCAGGGCAAGACCACAAAGGTCACAAGGGACATAAACCAAGCAACTTTAGTAGGTCCACAAATCAAGCATTTGGAAGCACAAAGAATAAAGAAGGAAGCACAAAGACAATACTTTTGTTTCAAAGTAGCTGAATTAGAGTATATTCTTGAGTGATGAAAGTGATGCTTTTTCTTTCATTTTTCATTCCAAAGCTTGCATGATGTCCTTGGGAGTAGGAAAATTAGTGACTTCTATACCTTGACTAAAGTCGGCCAACCTTGGGATAAAATTTTCCTTGTTCATCCCCACCCCCCCATGACTATTGATCTCTTAGCCTGGATAAGTTGAGTGCAGACTTAGTTATTGATTACTAAGACTTTAGATTAGTTCATTAGTGTCAGCCAGAAGTGTTATATCAATTTGTTATCCAGGGTTACTATTGGTCTATCCAATATAGTAAAACAATTCCATAAAATCATAACCATATGTTCTGTTTGGCTTTACACAGAGATGACTACTTAAAATAAGTCACAAACTTCATTATGCATTGTTACTATGGACAGAAAGGATCTTATCTTATCCACAATAAAATTCCATGTCTAAGAACCAACCCACTAATCCTACAAGAAACACAGGACTACCCCTATACAAGGTTTAGCTCTGGATTGTCATCTCACTAATTTAATCTATGGGTAATTAAATTAAATTACATTGAAATTAAATCAATACAATTAAAACTTCCAGTTTGGAATTGTGTGCCACTAGGCTAATGTATACTGAGGAGCACACAAAAATGTGTACCAGTTTTCCAGATATGTTCTTCTAACATAGACAACTAAAGTTGTCCCTAAAATAAATCACGTCACAAACCAGACTACCGTGAATTGTATACTAAATAACAAATAAGAACATCTCAGCTTATGAGAGTGTACTGTTTGTAGGGTTTGTTTCTATCCTTTTTCATTTTGCTAATGCTAAATTTCTGTAGTAAATTGTGTTGCTATGTGTTGCATTTCAGTTTGATATTGAACCTTCAATAAGTACATGTGGTTGACTACATTATAAAGGTGTTTTAAAATTACTTATCATTGTAATACTAAATGACAACTACCAAGAAGGTCAAGCCTTTAAAAGAAAATCACAGTGAATATAAAACACTTTTTCCTAGAAAAAAATGAAATATTTGATC
Organism: Spea multiplicata; assembly: GCA_009364415.1. Lineage (NCBI taxonomy): Eukaryota > Metazoa > Chordata > Amphibia > Anura > Pelobatidae > Spea > Spea multiplicata. The sequence continues at coordinate 895,689 of VKOC01000165.1, forward strand.
TGAAGGAGGTAGTTATCTATGATGGGTTCATCAGAATAATAATAACATCTTGTTCACTGAAAAATAATAAATATATGCCCCAATGCCCCTAGCAAAAATTTTGTAGAAATAATTATTTCTTTTTTTTCCCTTCATAACAAGGACAAACAGTCATCTACTGCCCTCTACTGGATAACTTAAGTTTTGTAATTTTTCGTGTCAGAGTATGAATTTGAATTTATTTGTATTTTATTATTTATTTGCCAACTAATCTTAGATCATGGTGTTATTACTGAGTACTTGCTAATATCGCTAATATTTTTTAAAAATAAACATGGTGTTTCTCCCAGCTGGTTTTACTGTGCATTTATTTCCAACAGTATGATCTGTATTATGTTTTCTAAAATATATATAAAGAAAATGGACCCTGTATATTTTTTTATCGTTGGTGTGACATACAATGAGGTCATATTGTCTAAGTACAAAGAATAAAGAAGGTTCTACATGCAATCAACACTGTAAATATGCATTTAACTCCAAAATGGTACAAGGCATTTACGGAAATCAACAATCAATATAGTGACACATGAAAGAAGACTCAAGAAGAAAAAATAAAGCTGGCTCATTAGAAATAATGTGGTATCAACCATACCTTTTTATTGTAGAAAAACAGAGTGAAATAATCCAGAAGCAGATATCCAAAAGGATACAAATAATGCTGGTGAATTATGTGTTTCATGCACACTGGCACTTGACAGAAGCATATATTTTCATAAGACAAGACCCAGGACTAAGTCTCTACATCAGGAACAATGGGCAGAGTAGATGGGCCCAATGATTCTTATCTGCCATCCAATTGTATGTTTCTATGTAAGTGCAGCAACAAACACTTTAGGCAACAAAACTTAGAAAAAGGAAGTTGATATACTTGCTCTCAAAGCGTATGCGTAATACAAACATATATACATAATCTTATACTAATGATTTTAATCTATAAACACATTATCACATAGCTGCATCTAGGGTGATGAGCTAAAATGAAGGATTGGAGAAAATAAATAAATCTGCAACATTAATCAATGTTCGTTACCAAAGTAAAAAACAAAAACAAAGAAACACAGACACAAAATGATAATTCAAAATCCATATATTTGCTAAAAATATGCTCCTGTGAAAATTTCTGTGGAAATCGCCACAAATGGACACGGCTGAAAGAAATTAATATTTGGATTAAAAATGTTAAGCTACTACACATGCAATGTTGTTGCACCTAGCATAGGTTACAGTTTTTAGTACTATTATATGCTATTCTGATCTCATAGGAATAATTGCTATACAGTAACTAAAATAGTTGTTGCTTATATATGTAAATTCTGCGTTGGGCATAGCAGGAGTGTTAAATAAAAGAGGACATTTGAAATGGCTTATAGCATCTTATCATGAAAACAAGATAGTTGACTGATAATTAGGAAAATAAATAACCTAATACAATATAAAACAATGTACAAGTTCACAAACCCAATGGGCACTTCAATTCGCCTTGATTGACAAGTTGAGACAGCAAGCATTCCTTAGTGGTGACAAATCTCTCATGTGGAAGATTGAATGAGTTCCCCTTGAGCTCTTATGCCCATAGAAAGGGCAAAGAAATAAATCAAAACTAACCTGTCAATTTAAGAAGGACATGAGGGTGACTATTATCAGGCCTCAGGTACTTTGTGCCCTCATAACTTTCTATTTGTCAATGGAGTATTAAGACTGACAATATTGTAAATGTCAAGTCTATTAGTCTAACTAAACAAGATGGAAGTGACATGAAGTTGTTTAATTGGATAGCGTAAAAAAACACCTAAAAACACAAAAGAGCAAGATTTATTAAAAGAGATATTGCTTACTGGAGACTAGTTTTCACAATGATACACTTATGTTTAAATTGCTGGACACTTCTGGTCTCACGTCATATTAAAATGCTTGCAATATTGGCTTGAAATAATGTATATATTTAATGTAACCTCAACATTAAATTGCCTTTCGTGCCCTTGATTCATTGTCATATAGAAAATGATGCTTCCTGCAAATCAATATAACTGTCCATGTGGCAAAGAGTTCCAAAATGAAAGTATAGTATCATTACCTCCAGTACACACCATTCTTCCAAACGACACTAAATCTACTGTGACATCCTTCAGAGCAAGCCATAATGATGTAGTGGACAATATTTAAGCTGTATGTCTAAACTCTATTTTTCTAGAGGTAGCTGTTGTTCTATTAAAAGCTAGATTTATAACCATCTTAATGGTAGTCATGGGAGGACTAGACAATTGATTTGTCAGTTTGATGTATTTGTTGTATCTCAAATCAATAAACAGGTTTTGCAATTGAAGTCATTGATGGTGAGAAAAGTTTATTTGCAGTGGTAACAGTGGCAAAAATGAAATATGACAGTGAACAGTTATGAACATTACGAATGAATTGCTGGAATCATTAGAATATATGTCAAAGTAGTACATTAGAAAACCATTAACAAATAGCCTATTGTACTTTGTTATTACTAACCTGTTTCTGTATTTACCAGCTTTTCTGTCCTGCAGGAGATGCCCAAGACATCTCCTGTCATGCAATATACTTACCACCAGTCAGCACCAGCACTGAGTTAGGGAACACTGATCTAATTATTCTTTCATTCTAGATGTGACAGCCCTAATGTGTGAGTACTTTCAGGTACATTCTTCAAAATCAATCAAGTAGGGGGAAGTCACCACAAGCGCCATCATTTTGCACTCACATGAACTGAGGGCAATATGGTAGCGCTATCAGTGATGTCCTCTCCCCTGATTGGCGGATCAGGACAGGACATCATCACAACTGCCGCCACAATGCCATCCGTTGGCATGCAAGTTAATATAGTAAAAAAAATGTCTCTACTTGAAACCCAATATATTTAAATATAACAGTATATACAATTAGGGATATGAAAGTTGTTAGGTGTTGTAGAAGAGTGTGACACATGTATACCCCCATACATTCTGAATTGCGAGAAAAGAGGCACATAGCAGGGCTGGAAGAAAGATGAGTGGGGTTGTGTATTGTGAAAGAGGGACACTCAGGGTGTATGACACACGGCCCTTCTTGCTGAAGAAACTTGCCAGAGGTTCCCCTTAACTAGCCATAGTGAATACGTTACACTACTTGTTGCTTTACCTGAGAATCACCACAAGAGGGAACTACGTACATGGATAACACAAACTTCTATTTTCATTTACAATAAGTATATTAAAAATATTTTAAAATTTCATATAGTGTGTTAAAAGTTAGCAAAATATTTTGATTCAAAATACAGTTTTCATGTTTCACAGGATGACCCTTTCTTCATCTTGTATTTGGATACAAAACATTTCAATAATTCCTTATTTGTAATAAAGTCATAAGCTTAACCAAGACTGATCCACAGACTTTGACAGGTATACTCTCTTCCTTCTCTTTTGTCTGTATTCACACTCATAGTTTTATCCCCCCTGATTATATAGCACTTCATCCTGCTCCTACCTATAACCCCTTTAACATGAAACATTGACCTACAAACATTACATAAACATTAGGTTTGAATTTGCTGTAAGTGTTAGTGAATGCTGTTCTCATCAACAGTTCAGACTCAGACCAATAAAATAATTTATAAAAAAGCTAATTTATACAAATATTTTTGTAATGGGTTATACAGTAGAAATGCTTGATGGCTCTTTTACTTGGTACATTATAATTGATCACTACCAAAAGGTCAACAATGATCATGCCCTTAAAAGTCCATGCTTCTTCATATCAGTTTTTAATTGACATTCCTGTGACCCAATTCTCTCTTTCGAAAAGGCTACAGTCGTGCTTCTTTACAGGTTACTTCTCCGTTACTTTGTGTAATATGAAGATTCTTTACAAATATGTAATGTTACAAAATCCTATTTTCATGTAAAATGTTAGACTAGCCCTTATATTGGCGTTATTTATAAAGTCTGGTGCAAAGGTAAGAGATTGTTAGCATTGAGTCCAATTAAATGTCCCTACCGACCTTTAAATTGGTTTACCTTTAAAATGTCAACCAGGCTTGGAAGGAAGGATTATACTTTATACCTTTTATTGGACCAACGTTGACAATCTTTCAGGACCTGAGAGCTTTGTCACATCTATCAACTGCTAGATAAAGGAAACAGCCAGACTTCCTTTCCTTGCATCCTTAGCACAAAGAACAAATAGTGCTTGACTGGAAGAAGGTGTACCTTAAATGCGCCATCCCTTTTCTGTCAAGACCTACCTAAAACATGGTGCCTTAGGCATATCCTTAGTCTACTTAGAATGTCAGGTTCTACTCCTTGTAACACAGTAACACAGTGATTTAGGTTGAAGAAATACTGAAGTCCATCACACTTAACCATTCTACCTATCCTTCCTGCTTTTAATCCAAAAGAAGACAACCCCCCTCAATTAAGCTATTTTTTTGATTTTGCCAATTAGGGGGAAAATAAATTTCTTCTTGAATCAAATTTCTCCTTGCACCAAGAAGTTCTAGAATATACATTTTATATTCTATCATTTATAGCCCTGTATATATATGCTTTTCGAAAATAAATATCCTGATCACTTTTTTGAAGGCATCTACTGTATTTGATAGCATCACCTCTTTTAGCAGTGAATGCCATACCTTCATTGCTTCTACTGTAGCAAATTCCTTTCTTTGTCTCTGGATCTTTGTACATTTCTGTAAATGAACAGGTCACTGGCAAGCTATTTATATTGGCCCTGCATATATTTATACATTGATATATTGTCCCCTCTATGCTAACACACTATGCTAACTGATAGAGTGCAGTAAAGTGCCTCAGGGACTGCCTGTCAGTGTGTGTGTGTGTGTGTATGTATAATGTTAAATTCATTGTGTTTGTATATGTAGTCTGTATCAATGTGTGTATTAGACTTGCGCATTTGGATTTGTACAAACTTGTTTTTAACAAAAATTGACTTTTGTGCATTTGTCCGAATCTCTGAAAACTAGGGCAATCCCAGACTAAACTAACAAAAACTAATTGCAAAACCACCAAATCTTTGTTGAATTGCCTACTATAGAAGAGTTATCTGTTTCTCTTAAACATTTTCTGGGACTATTGCCAGTAATTGCAAAATGTTGCTTTATCTGGGGCCATACATGTGTAAACAAGCTATGATTGGCCTTTTGGCAGCATTCCTAGAAGATGTGATTAAGGTTCAAAGTCGGTACACAAGTTAAGCAAGCATTCAGACCCCAATCATTTTAACAGATGCTGCTTATTAACAATCCAGATCACTATAAAATTACACTTTTAATAATTTCTTTAAAGATCTCAACCAAAACACTAACTCATATTAAAGCGGTGCAAAGTTATGAGACAGAAAAATAATGATCTCAGGGGTTCTGTGGACCTCACAAAGGGTGTAGAGGCATGGACAAGACAAGAGAGAGAGAGAATGTTTTGGTCGCTAAATTTCATTTCCAAATTTAGAAAGCCCCCCCGGATTTCTTCCAAAAAATGAAACAAAACATTTGTCCGAAATGATTTTGAAAAGCGTTAGTGTGTTTGTATTTTCAGTGTCAGTGTTTGTGTTTGTTGTGACAAAACTACTTACCCGAAGGTCAATAAAATCACTTTAATGTCTTACATTGCAATAAGGCTCAGGAACATTGTGTGCACAATAAGTGCATTTTTATTTACAGTAAATAGTAATGTGCAAACGTTTTATGCAGATTTGAAAAAATGCTACAAAGTAAGTATGCTTCCAAAAGTAGACATGTTAATAGTTTAATTTCAAACAGCTGTTGCACATCTGACCTGGTGGGGAGATTTCTGGTTGGAGCTCTAGACATTCATCACGGATTGTTTAACCACTGCTTTCTCTTTTTATGTTATCTTCTGCCTATTATTGGAGCTGCATGACCGCGATCGGCGGCTTTGCAGCATCCACGGTCAGCCTCACAAGTGAGGCTGACCGTGGATCCGGGGAGGAAAGCCCTCCCGGGAAGAAAAATGGGCACCATTGCACTGATCATCAAAGATCGCGGCGGCTTAGGAGCCAATCGGAATCACTTCCTAAGCATAAACTGTGTTGCAACACAGCCACCCTACCCCGATAGCCTTGTGATTGCTCCGAAGAACAACCACAAGGGCCATCCTGTAAATGACGTTGCCGTCATTCACACGATGGCATCAACAATAGATATAAGTTCACAGAGGTTCTATCCAGGTACTGCATCCAACCATGCAAGGTTAGTAAAAAAAAATGTAAACAATTTTTTTAAAAAATGTTCAAAAATATGGTAACATGTAAAAATCCTCACTGTCACCAAAAAAAAAGTTTTTAATGAACAAGTCATACAATTCTTTATCTTCACAAAAATTCCTGCATGGAAAGAGTTAAAATATTGGCATTACAAATGCCCACAGCGTGTCTAGTGTTAAAAAAAATGTATGAGTTAATGGGGTAAATTGAATTGGCCGGGTTCAAAGATGTCCCAAATATGGTACATGGGGGCAGTAGGATCAGATGTCTAAATGGCAAAAAAATAATACACACCTCACAAAGGTGGCCTTTTACCTCCCAAATAACCCTACAAACCATGCATCTCCTGCGCTCAGGAGATGTTACTGAACACTTATTGGGGTGTTGTTTGACACGGACATACACCAGGAGTGGTAAATTTACAACGTGAAGTACAACGTGTGTGAAAAAAATACAAAAAAAATTACTACCATAAAGTTTGACAAAGGGTGGTGGTAAAATTAGTGCATGGAAAGGGTTAAAATACCAGCATTTCAAATACCATCTTGGGGGTGTCCTAGTTTTCAAACTTTTGGATTTGATGGGGTAAATTGTATTGGCCAACTTCACAAAGATAACATGAAATAACGATATAGCAGAATAGAAACCAGGCTTTGGGGAAAAAAATCGGTTTTGAATAATGCAAAACGCTACTGGTACTCTAATTTTGACCTCCATAATGTGCAGAAAAAACATAAAAAAATTGGGTATTTCTAAACTGCAGACACAATGTAAGAATCTATTTAGAGCAGGTTTTTTTCATTTCGTTTTTGCTAGATGAGTAAAAGTTTTTTGTTTAAAAGTGAGAAAAAGTAATTTTTGGTAACAAAAATCACCATATTTGATCATTTTCTTTATGGTAAATTAGATGATATGATAAAATGATGGTATCTAAATATAAAAAAATTGTACCTAAAGAAATAAATGGTATCTAAAAAATGGTATCTAAAGAAAGCCCTATTTGTCCTGAAAAAAACAATATATAATATGTGTGGGAGCACAAAATGAGAAAGAAGAAAATCACAGCTAAACAACAACACTGAAAAATGTTAAAAGAGCCATTGTCCCAAAATATACTACGAGTAAGAAACAGTATTGTCCTTAAGGGGTTAAAAAAGTGTATTTAACATTTATTTTTTACTTGATATATTGCACTATTTGTATATGTTTTGTTTTTGTTTTGTTGGATACCCCTTTATAGGCTAAATACTATATACTTCTGCCAATAGTTAGATTATCCACCAAACTGCAAACGGCCTTCTGCTATAGCCAA
>VKOC01000165.1:903379-934352 GCA_009364415.1 Spea multiplicata
GGGAGGAACGTAGGGATTGAGTAGGAGAGTATTTGCTAATGAGGTCAGAATTGAACACTTTGAATACATTTAAACTACAATTTTGAGCCAGGCCTTCTTGTCCAAAATCAGTGCCTGACCTCATAAGTACTCTTTTGGCGGAATGAGCACAAATTCCCACAGAAACACTTCAAATGTTTATGGAAAGCCTTCACGTAATGTCAATGGTTTTAGATTGGGATGTCAAACAAGCTCACAAGCTTCTGGTAATATGGTGTATTTTTTATTTTTCCTCATAGTTTGTGTGTCATATCACATTTGCATCTTTAAACTACTTCATATATTTCAAATAGATACTTCCCGGTCATATTTAAGATTGCTTTAATAATCCATATGGTTATATTATTCGTATAAAACTCATTTAAAGTTTTTTTATAACACAATTTATAGCACAATTTAATACCACACGAGTTTTTACATTTGCAAATATAAAGTTAACTGCTGGAACAGTAATTATAAATGTTTTTTTATATACTAAGTTAAAGCAATCTATTAATTAAAATGTAATATTTATATTTTCTTAAATTTCAATTCACTGTCAAAATGGTAATCAAAAGTTACATTCTGCAAATCTCATAATACAGTCATCTAGATGATGAATATATTTCATTAAAACAACATCCACAGTAAAGCAATTAAGTTTTCTAGTAATGTAGGTAATAACCAAATATTGAGCAATTTTCTTGTGTCAAAGATTGATACAGAGTTGTAACACAATCTCTAAAGAACTTGCATTTTAGCCATTTATTATCACTTAACTACTTCATGCAATATTCTATAGTCCACAATGAGTCTTTTAGGGATATGGTCTTTGTGGGGAAGAATCAGACACTGAGAAGAGATAATAAGCAAAAGAAATAATATAATAATATATGTATACACACAATTCCTTTTTGTGTTAACATTCTGTTACCTAGTTATTCCTCCTGTTTAAAATGCTTAATACTGTGTGTATCCATATATATATAATATATATAATATATATATATTATATGAATATATTATCATATATAACTATATATATATATATACACAATATATGAACAATTTTAAAACAATGACATTTGAATTTAAACACTAAAGGAGGGAGTCATCACTAAAGTGGGTGAAAAAAAATCTAATATGGTAAATGGACTGAAAAGAAAAGCAGACAGAGAAATTTGAGAAATTCATCTAGGGTGAAGAAACAAATGTAGTAAAGAAAAAAATGATTTGCAGAGAATAGAATTAAATACAAGTGATAAAGAAGAAAATGAATTCAGCATAAGAAGGAAAGTGCATACTAGATTTAAAATGATGGGGAATATTTTAAAGTTTCCAGTTTATCCAATAATCCACACAAAAAGCATGTGATGCGTATATCCCAGTTAACTTTAACAGTAAAAAGTAGTAGACAGGTGCAAATTGGCCAAAAACGATTCAGACAATTTTTGCTTCGTTTTTGGCGCATTCATTTTTGGACACCAAATTTTGTTTCCAGCCCATTTTAGTTTGGACGAAAAACCGGAGGGCATTTTAAATTCAGAAACAACATTTGTTGTCCGATGCTCACATTTACTCTCTGAGACACTCACTCTCTCATAGTCTTTCCCACCAATTCCACTTCCCTGCCTCGAAGTTCTGCTTCTGTGACGCTCATCTTCTTGTTCTGCTTCTTCTTATTCCCATCTCTTCTCTTTTGGACAAGTGTGTGAGAGAATCTGGGTCAGTGTGTGAGAAAATGGGAGAGCCTGTGAACTTTCGAGGGCCCATCTGGCTTTGTTTTTTGGAGATACATACGAGGAAATTTACATTTACAAATCGTACGAATCCAAACGCTGAAGTCTACAATTAGTTATAATATCTTGTAATAAGTAAGTCAACTGAGAAATATAAGCAGTAGGCTTGTGCTTTCTGATTCATATGAACTTGTTTTTTTAACTTGCATAATTAGAGCGTTCATATGAATCTCCAATAAAGATGCCGGTTCCCGACAAAACTGATGAAAACAAATTACAAAAACTTGCTGAACTTTTGGTAGGATTCATCATTCGTTTGCCAGGTGTAGCCACCGCCATTACAAGCCTTTTTGGTGTCATTACAAGCCGTTTTGGCACTCCTTGGTGAGGTAAAGTAAGCAGGGACTGTGTGTAGGAGAGTATTAATGACTGATAGGTAGAAGTAGCCAAATAAACAGGGGGCAGTCTCATTGATGGTTATGGTATAATTGGTCTGGCCAATCAGGAAAAGGGATGAGCATTGGATACATAAGTGCGCTGATGACATTTTAAAAATGGTGGAAGTTCCTATTGAAGTTTTGATACTTTATAATCGTTATTTAACCCCTTAAGGACAACGGGCGGTCCCTAAACCCATTAAAAACAATGCATTTTGAGCCCATACATGTATGGGCTTTGTCATTAAGGGGTTAAACATCTGGATGTTGTGCTGTTCATTTTATTCTGGGAGAAACTATTTTGATTGAAACTATCTAAGTACTGCCACTGATTTACCTTTATTTGTACCTTAGTGGTATTTGAGGCCTTGTCTATTGTTATTTACATGTTTTGTACAATGTTTTCTTTATAGATGTACTTGTTTTGCACTTTGCTACTTTTATTATTGAGAAAAACATATGCCTTTTCAATACATTGGTTATGTTTTATTGATGTTGTGGAAAACATCCAGGCATTTGCACTTTTTTTGTCCAAGGGCCCCAATCATCTTTATCCGACCTTGGCTTTATGCTTATAATATAAAATTGGAATGTAACTCTTTAATCTTACAAGCAACATATGTTTTAATTAAATAAAACGAAAGCAAAACCAAAAATGTAGTTGTCGCAACTAGGACTTTGTCCTGTCATATGTTAAGCCGATTATTACAAGCCCTAAATCTTGTGTCTTTCTTGACTGACATATTAGGACCCTCATCCCACATGTGGAAGACTTTAACCTCGGGCAAAATGCAACAAAAATTTACATTTTTCACAGTAAGTGAAAGGTAGTTCCTACTGTCAGTATTAATTACTCTTTGCTGTCACTCAAAGACCATTCTATACCATTGACTGTGACAATGTCTGTTCATTCATAATTCTGCTTATAAAAACGTCCGTTTTTGTACAAATGACTGCAGGAATAAAATGTGTAGCTATTTTTTTCTTCTTCCAACATGTGGGCTGAGGCTTTAATGTACACTTTATCTTCCTAATAATGACAGACACTACCAGATGGCACAAGTCAGATCCAGATATTTATGATGAGTAATCGTGGCTACTCGATACATATTAACAGTTCAAAGAAGAACACTTATGGGAAGAGAGAGAGAGATAAATGGATACTGCATTATACTTAGAAAGTAAGTAACAATTAGAAGACTTAGAATGCATATTCTCTAATTTCTCCACTGAATATACTAACCAGCCAAAATTTGCAACCAGCATAGTATGTATTAACATATCAGGAAGCAAATAGGTGTAGCACAGGCATCCACTGTTTTCTTCTTTAAATCTGGAATATTTCTGTTTTGTCCTTATCTGTCTGTATCTGGATTCTAGCCCATAGAACTATTATTTCTCATCCTATCTGAAGAAGACTCACCTTGTATAGATGCGTTAGTTAGTTGCATATTATTCTTTAAGCAATTTGTGCCTTTAGGTTTGTCACATATATGATACTCAATTCACATCCTTTATGTGTTTAATCTTTTTAAAAATCGCATATATGATCAACTATTTTGATCTTCTCTAGCTAACACTCCTGGTAGGTTTTATGTTACTATTGTTTCTCCTCCATTAGTACCTCACTTTAGAGCTCAAGTTCCAGTTGCTTCAGAGTAGCGAGGGGGTCTACCAGCATTAAGTTGCTGTTCCACCTTTTCTGCTCAATGAAAGTATCTCTTTTATTACTAAATAGATCTTTATACAACATTCTTTGTGTTTTTGAATTCTTATATTTACCAGATTAATTTTTCTATTGAAAATTTCGACTCTTGTCAAATATTTATTTCTTAGCTCATGCAAATGGGTCAAAAAACAATTTGGATTTTTTTTTCTATTTTTGGCCCATTGTTTTTTTTGTGCCCAGTGCCCACATTCACTCTTACACACTCACATGCTCTCTCTCTCATTCTCTCTGAAAGCTTCCCAACCTTCTCTGCCGACCACTTTAAGAGCTTGAAAGAGTGGATTTGGTAATTTGTAATACGTATATATATATATATATATATATAATATATATATATACACAATACACTGAACTACAAATACTCACCAGTTTTTGCTAGTTAAAATTAAATATGTGCAGAAAAATGTAAAACTACCAAGTGATTAAAAATGGCAGCTTTTCAGAAAATGCTGTATGTAATATGTGTTTGTGTTTATCAATAGTGGAACATTTTAAGTGAACTTGCCATATGACTGTTTCCATTTTTAGTCAAATTTGTGCTTATACGTTTTACCCTGCTTAACACAGAAATTCCTCACAATATTTAATTCTGCAACTTTCTAAAAATGACATATGGTGATCAACTATGTTCGCTTTCTTAACTATATTCCTTTGAGATGCCAAAACACAAGAAACTCCATATGTTTAGTGTTTGCAGTGTCAAGTTCTTCTGATGAGAGATTTAAATATTTAACAAAAAACTCTACATAAAAAAAGTTTATCAAAAAAAACAAACAAAAAACAAAATTGCAATTTTACTTAATTATAAAATTCATTTTCATTAAATTGCAAATATACATTAATATTGAATAAGATAAGTCTTGCCTGCACATGTGTAAAAGTTTTATATTATGACAGACCTTTGATTTTGTAAGAATGGGAGATTATTTTATATACACTCTACTTATGGAGAGAGTACGTATTGGAACGTCCATTAAGTGAGGTGGGGTGGGCCTTTACAACATCTCTCTACTGCTGCACATGAGAGCAGGCTGTCTAATCAGGAATTTGAGGCTTTGGTGATAACGTTTCTTCCTCTTTTAAGAAATGTAAAACATTTTTTAAAAAATATTTTTTTTAAATTGCCCCAATATCATTATGCCCTATCACTCCAAGCAAAAAAAAAAAAAATTGCCTTTTTATTAGTATAGGTATTTTACATATTAGCACACATAATACTTTTGTTTTGTGTGTTTCTATCATTTCAAGTAAAAGCCCTGCTTGTCATAAACAAAATTAAGTGTAATTTTTGTGGGCATATCAAGCTTGGAAAATGTGAATCTTGATTAAACCAGCATATGGTAAAACTGTCAAAAAGATGGTATTTAGAGTGCTTAAAATTCTGTGGAGCGGTTAAACTATACTTACCTCAATTTAAGCGCAGGAGATAAAAAAAAATCTTATTGCAACTCATGTATGTATTAACCCCAGAAGATTTTGCAAGTTTAAGCGCCAGAAATACATTTTTTGTGGGATTGGGTTAATAATATACTAACAGAGAAACCACCTCCTCACCATCCAATGGGCCTTAAAGCCTATTTAACCTTTTGACTTAGCATGCTGGTAGGTAAAATGCAAGTCAATGTTTCTTACCTCTATTTCAATATTTATTCCCTTTTGATACTTTTTTGACCAAGGCAATTTTATCAATAAAAGTTTTTCCATAGAATATATTCCTGCTCTTACTGAGGCAGTTGTGAAGCTTTGTGGCAATATCTAATGGAAAATATTAGTCAGGGAATTTTTAAGAGTCACATCCTAAGGCAAATAAATATAAATATCATATAGCTTTAATAGAACTCATTGAGGAAATAGGTTTAACCTGCAATGATTGCCATAAAGAGTGTGTGCATATAAAAAGCTAGATTTTAATAAAATACACTGAATACATGTACAATCATGTATATTATGATTTGTTGCCTTGATAAAGTTGCACATGTGACCAAGACATTGATTGCTTAAAAGCAAGAAAATGTGTGTGCAGATGCAAAAAATAAAATACGCCAGTGTCTGCAGAATATTAAATATAAATAAAAATGCAGAATTTCCTACACACTTCTTCCTTCTCTCTGGTACCATTGTTGTTGCTTGGCAACCAGTTAAGTCATTTTGTTTGTTGGTATACCATTCTCTGGAATATTGTATAACCTTGTTAGGATGCAGTAACATTGTTTAGACAGCAAGGATGTGACTAGTGTAGTATTTAATATGTATATCCTAGAAGAAGAAGTCAGCTTAACATTTGTTATGTGTATAAGGTATAATGAAAGTCACGTGAATTTTGCAGTGTGTATGATTCATTAGTTCATGATGATGTGCCAATTAAAAGTGTCATAGAAGAAAATAAAATCTATATTTCTCAAACAATAAACTTAATGTTCCAAACAGTCTACCCATTTCTGTACAGAAATCAAAAGACTTGATTAAATGTTTGTTTTCCACGGTTTGTTAAAAAATTGGAGGCTAGACACCGTCTAGGCTCGCTTTTCAATTACAGCTGCATCGCCAAAGTTTAGGAAGATATCCACACTCCATTTTATACCAGCAACAGCAGCAACGTGCCAATGGATTCACACATCTATAAGAGAATTAATAGTAGGGCACTGGGTAGACACTGGCAGATACACACATACAGCCCCACAGTACAGGGCACTGAAATTCCCTCAAAAGTTAGAAACATATTTAAAGAATTGATTCCTCATAGGGTACGAGACAGAATTTGCCCAAATATCAGAAAAGAAAAATTGACCACTCCAGAGCAAGGAGGGAAAAAAAGAGAAGCAGGAGCAGTAGGGCACCGGATAGGCAATGGACAGGCACTGGCAGACAGACACATTAAACCACTTGGTATAGAACCAAATTTCCACAATATTTGAAAAAAATAAAAAAATAATCCCCAAGAATAAGGTAAGAGAAACAGAAACAGCAGCATAAGTGCACTAGGTATGTGCAGACACTGGCAGACAGACACATCCAGCCATTAAGTGCAAGACTGAATTTCCAAAATATTTGAAAAAATAAAAAACTATTTAAAAAATGATCCCCAGAGTGAAGAAAGAGAGAGAGTAAAAGCACTAGAATCTCACTAAATATTGAGCGCTAATTTGGGCAGACTGACTTTCAAAAAAGGCATTTGCTATACCGGGGGTTAGAGTATGTTGCATGTTATAGAGAAAACCTTCTCGCTTTAGACACTGGTGGATGGGCATCAAAATAGCTGCTGGGCCACTAAGTAGAGGCCTGACCAGAAAACAGCTTAATAGCCTTAATAACTTACATAATCAATAGTTGCAGTTCTTCAAGGTAGGCTGTAACGAGTTCACCAAGAGAGCTGTAGTAACTCCCATAGATCACCCAGATGTATCCTCCTGTTGTCCCTGAAATCAATTCCAGCACCAGTCAACATGCACACATTGGAACCCTGCTATGTGTACCCAATAAGTAGACATAACTACCTTGAATTTAGTACAGCAAGAATGAAAATTTTACTGTTGTAAAACATAGCCTCATACTGTATATCCACAGAACGGCATTAACATAGATAAACAGATACATGTATACAATACAATCTCTAATTCCCCTGGCAGCAATCCTATTGATGTGATTAGTTAAATAATGGAGTTCCTACCTGAGCTATCTTTGTTTTGCATCCAGGCTGGAGCCTTCTCTGAGTACCTTGGGCCCTGTATGACAGGTCATTCTGTCACATATCTCCCATTTAAAAAGAAGACTGAACTGGGGCCTGACCCCAACTGGGTCTCCAACCAGTTCATTCGGGGAGCACAGCTCCGTCGCTCCTAGAGTTGTGGCTGCAGGGGGCTGGCAAGAGGCAGCTGTTCCACTAACCGGTACTGGGGTGCACTTAAAGACTGGGGAGTTCAGGTCCCAGGCGAGGACAACAGTCCCACTCACCAGGGCAGGGAGATGGGGTCCATAATCTGTGGGTAGCAGGCTTGCTTTCCGTCCTCTCCAGGCGCCCCAGTGATGGACAGTTCCGTCACACACTCCATCACATATCTCCTTTTTCTGGAGGAGACTGACATCTGAGAAGACCCCAGACGGTTTGGCTGTAGTCAGTCAGTAGATCTGGACTACCACAACAAAACAGCAGTACTCACCCAGACGCACTCTGCTTCTCCCACATAACGTAACTGGCGCTGGGAAAAAGGGCCAAATGTGCCTTCTCCCTGGAGTCCTCTCAGCCGTTGGGGAGTCCACAGTCCACAGTCATTTCAAGTAGAAGCAACATCTCCAACTCAGCCACCAAGTCTGAGTCTTGGGGCTCCTCTCCCAGCTACAGTTGTAGCACATACCATTCCTTGGAGGATGGGAAGACCATTCCCCGGACACCCTGGTCTACTCTGAGAGCCTCCATCCAGGCATTCAGGTAGCTCTCAACATCCTGTAGTGGTGGAACCATCTTTAACTTCTGCTGATATACCCGCTGGTACTCCGCTGGGACATTTGAAAGGAGGATCCCACCGCTGCCACCAATTTTTTTTTTTTAAATGCCTAATTTTTGTCACCTAATGATTTATTATTTCCTGTTGTCAAGAAATGAGAGGTTTTGCTTGACTCAAAAGACTTACAAGCACACTTGGAATTAACTGAATTGGCAGCTGAATAGTATATGTTATAATTGATGTAAATGCTAATACTATATACACTACATGGTCTCCAATCCACCCTACCCCAGTAAATTGTGTGACACTCCAACTCTCATCAGCCAATAAGTGCTGCTGGCAAGTTAAAATGGCATCATCACACTTAGATATCTAATGCTTATCCCTTCCTCTTGTAAATACTGATTAGCAAGAGTAAAAAAGTAAGGAAAAAGCCCACATGTTTCTGGACCCATCAATCACAGCCATAGAAATCAATGAGAACACCACCACCTCCACCTTCCTCCTTAATTATTTGGCTACTTAGCAGTTCCTGCATGCATGGAAAACTGCCGTATGTAGCGGTTGGCCATCTTGGATTATACTGGGCTTTGGAAAAATGTGTCTGCCATCTGAAGGTGATGCAAGGAGTCTCTTGGACGGCCACAGCAGTGGAAAAAGCTGCGGGTGTCTGCACCCAGGTGACCCCAAGTCAGAGGGACCTATGTACCCATCTAAACACAGTCTCTTCTAACTTTAACTCATCAAAGAGCGCCAAAACATGTTGTAATGGTGCCACAATGTGGCAAACAAAGTAATGAATCTTAACATGATTTCAATGAGTTTGAACAAAACTTCCAATTTCTTTCAAAAATAAAGGTTGGACGAATTGTGCAAATCTATTTCTCAAGGTATTTTTAAAAATTCTGCTTCTATATATTTCTGTGCTTAAAAAGGATGTTGGCAGAAGAGCTCTGGTTTCAACTCCCTTACTTCACTAACTATTATTGCCAACATTTATAACGTACTGTATAATGCATAATTTGATAGGTGAGGAGACTTTGAAGAAATTTCACTGAGGTTAGTATGCATTACATAGGGCAAACCAAGCCTTTGTAAGGCAGATGCTCACCTAATTTTAGCATTTGCTCTACTTGATTCCTTGTAAGACTCGGAGTGCCGCTACATAGGATACACATAGCAGGTCATCTATGTTCTCTTTGCATGCTCCATATCCCATATATAGATCTCTAAGGGCTTAAATGTTACAATAAAACAAATAAATTCCAGGAAAGTCTGTAAAATACATAGGCTAGATTAAATACCAAAAATAAATCTATCATAAGTAATTGGCCTCCAATTGGTGATTAATTTTATCGTTAATGAATCAGGGCCAATATATTGCTGTTTTTTTTATAGATATTTATTTTCATTGCAATGCATGCAATAATTGCTATTCATTTACTTATGATAGATTTAGTTGAGTCTGGATATTTTTACTTAATTTAAATGTTTATGTGTTCCAAGCCCTGTACTTAATATTAAAAGTGAAACAAATATGACTATTAAAAAATGCTTCCAGGTAGATAAATAGAGAAGACAGTTAAATTCTAAAATTTTATATTTTCTATAGACTACTGTGTCTCAGCACATTCATGACACATGTGAGAATTTTCTTTTAATACAGTGAAATGAAAAAAAAAATGAAAATAAAAATCAAGGTACCTGCAAATATTGTACTGCATATCTGATTTAATGGTTGCCGTCAATGAAGGTAATTCAGATTTTATTGATTCCCTTGTTAAGCTTCTCTAGTCTTTTTTTTCCTTTTGCCTCCTTTTTTTTCTTCTGCAATTTACAGAAGCATTAAAAAGCAGGGTAAGCCCATTTATAGCTATCTTACTGCTACCCACAGGGTGTCATAAATGCACAAACTGGATATAATTGAAGCGCATATTAACTTACCTTCTGCTGTAGAGGAGGACATAAGTAGCCTGTTAATGTACATTGTGTTAAATCTCTTAACATGGGGGTTGCGAATTAGTGTGCAAGAGTAATTTGGTAAGCACCTGGGAAAATTGCAAGCTTCATTTCATGCAACACAAAATATGATTAAAAACAGAATATATTATTATCACAGGGACTATTAAAAAATTGTAGACATCATTCTGTGAAGCTGAAATGTAAATTGGAAGTTGTGTACCAGTGTTAAAGTTCCTGCATGTTAATTGTTGTCTACTACAGTTCACTTAATGTGTAATCTAATTATTTGCTTTATCAAGCAATGTTTTAAGTATTCTAACTTAAATGCTGTGCATCTGCTGCTGTATAGATTATGCTGCAAATTTAAATGTATCATAGATTTAAGCGTGCCATTCCTAGAAAAGCAACAGTACGTACGCAATACTAATACCTTAAAATGTTCAGGTTTTATATCTTGTGGTGTAAGACACAACAGGTAAGTTAATATGCGCTTCAATTATATCCAGTTTGTGATATGATTCTAGATTGCAAGCTTGTATGAGCAATGAGCTCTTTTTAAATTGTTATGCTATGTAGTAGTAATAGCACTATATGAGTAAAAAAAAATAATTTTTGAGATGGATATCTTTGTCTTTCTTAATGAAATGAGTATTTGCCTTTTCTGATCTTTGTGCATTCCTAGAAGATACATGGCCTACTTTTTAAAGTTAAAGGCACACTCTAGTAATCATATGCACTTTAATGCCCCTTTAATTTTCTTATGTCAAATTGGTAGGGAAATTCTGCAGTATCCTCCCCTATGCATTTGCCCCTTTTGCATGCAGGACATATGTTCTGCCAAGCAGTCAGCTCCATCTCTGTCTTGAGAGCCCCTATGCACACGTGGAAAAAAGAACTCCCTTTGATTTCAATGGCATCACTTTCCTGTCACTGGTTGCTGTCACTTGTTCCAATTAATGAAGCAAAATATCAAACCAGAGCTCAGGTGCTGTAGCTTATAACTAAAGCAATTTCTTGTTGAAAGCATACTTACTACCCGGACACTGGAATGTCCCTTTAATTCTCCATCAAAGATGGATATTGGGTATTGGTCACTTCTTCTGTGATGGCCCTTTGCCTCCTCTGTCTCTGGTTGGTCACAGGGAGCAGGAAGGCATGGCGGAGTGAAGGCACTGACGTCACAGAGGGGGTTGGGGCCATCCTCCGGGCAGTTCTCTGACCTCCTACTCACAGCAGGGCACAGGGTGTGTTCAGAAGAGGGGTGGAACCCTCCTCTGTGTGCCCTACTGCCTCGGCTTAATGGAGGGTCTGCTCGGGGAGGTGGGCGAGGCTGGCGTCAGGGGAAGTGTGGCCACACTCCTTCTCCCTATAAAACCCCAACTTACCTTGATGCCAGTGCTCAGTTATTCTGATGCTACCTCGTTCGCTTAGAGTCTCCCAATATCAGTTCTCTCCTTGCTGCTTCCCTTTGTTCCATTGTTGCTGACCCAGATTATACCTTGACTTTCTATTCAGCGTGCTGCTTGCACTTTTGACCTTTGGACTGATTTCTCAGATATTCTGACCTCTGGATTGTTCTTGGATTTGCCTTGTCTGCCGCCTTCCTGCTGATATTCCGACTTTCTGAACTCTCCTAGTCCTCCTCCAGGTAGCTCCTAACAGTAAAAGTTCCAAGATGGCAGGTTCCAGCATCTACTGTGGTATTAACACACTGCACCTAATGAGATTCCACTCAAAATGACACGCGATGACGAAATGGGAATGTCTTCCATGCAAATTCTGATAACTAAATTTAAATGAAATAATTAATGAATTAGATACAATACATAGGTTTTACAGAGAAGAATAGTAATGTAATTCCCGAATAGATATCTCATTCTTTGCATACAAACCCACAAGATACATAATGTTTTATGTGAAATATTATTTATATGGGTATACTGACTTGAACCTCAGTGAAGACAAGTGATATGGGTGTTTAAAGAAAATGTCTTTGGTTGAAAGTTAAAGCCTGGAGGTTAAAGCTGTCCTGATTTTTATTTTGATGTGTTTGTTGACCTTTTCAAACACTGCAACATGTGGACAAGCATTTGATGAAAACCTTTCACTTCTCCAGGTGCGGTTATAATGTTATAAGGAGCATTTCTGTGAAAAGGATTAGAGACAATAAAAAGACCACTGACATTTGCTGACACAGTGAACTCACTTACTCAATGTTGGTGGCCTAAATTTGTATTTATATTTATAGTTGCTCTGGATGCCTATGAAACTGCAGAAACCAACATACTCTTTAGGCTTGTTAAAGGGAGGTTGATAAATGTATGTCCTAAAAATCAAGTAAAATGCAATAAAAAATATATAACCATTTATTGCAATATGAATTTTCTGAATATATACCACAGGCATGTCATGCCATTGCATTTCTTTCTGCTGACTGCCACAACATGTCATTATGTATGATATTTACTTTATTATCTGCTTGTTGTTGGCTGTAAACTGGGGGTTTTAATGTTAGTAGCAAGGTACCAAGTGTTAACATTCTTTAGGGCCTATAACTACATATCCTATCCTTTTTTTCTGCATTGTCCTTTATTTAACAAACATGGTTTATTCTGCTTGAAATGTTCATCAAGAATGTCCAATCCTAGAAGACTGAGAATTTTGCAGAGCATCTTTGTCGTTTTAGCTAAAAACAACATTTCTGATCATAAAAACTGTAACATTATTTCTCATTTTGTTAGGACATGTGTCAGTTGTTAAGTAATTGAGTGTCACCACAATAATAAATAAATAAATAAATATCTTACGAAAAAGCCAAGCATGGTACACAAATGGCTATTTATCACAGTGGGAATATTGTAATGACATGGTTGAATAAAAGGGAAAACAATACACTTACTGTTAGAAGCAAAGGAAGGGCAATATCAATCAATATTAAAGCTATTTAGAAAGCAGCCGTAGAAGGGTGATGCATCTTAATGTAGAGTTTATTATCTCTTTAGTTAGTACATTATCCCACAAAGTTGTTTAAAATGACTTCTTACTGAGGCTCATTAAGCAGTTTGCAAAATATCATACACTGCTTAAGATATTTGTAAAAGATTGCCTTCTTGCATCGAAAACACTGTCACATCCATGGAATGCAAAATGAATCTTCAGAAACAGATTGTTAGAAATGATATTATGTGCAATGAAGCCCTTGGGTGTCAATAAAATATTTGTATGTGGCTGTTGCTATAGTAAATTTATTTCAATTTATACACTGAAATCTCTGCATGTTGGGTGTATTTCTTGCATCATAAACAAACAATTTCACTAATGACAGCTGTAAAAGTAAAGGTATTTTATGCCATGTATATAAAACTTAAAATACACATAGAAACAACAAATTATGAGTATTCAAAGTCTGCACATCTCGCATTACACTAGGTTAACATTTGCTGCAAAAACTCTTATGTGATGGTTTCATTTTGAATTGGAACAATTTGGAACATTTACATATGGTATACAACATGTGTATACCTGTCAGGGTTGGTGTAGGAACATTCTCTTTCCAGGACCTTCTTATCTGATGATCTGTGATAGAAGGTAAGCAGGACCCAGGGCTGGTGCAAAGATTCGTGCATCCCACACCCTTTGTGCCTTGCCCTTGGGGGCAGAATCATTTAAACACATCATACACATGAGCCTCCACCAACCATGTTGTTGGTGTTCTTTGTCCTTTTTTTCACTGTGCTACGCCCTCCCCCCATGTAGTTCAGGTTTAGATGAAATAAACCCCACATGGATTGCAAATATAGATGAACTGAATAAGACACAGAAACCCTTAATTTGCGGGTTTAACTAACAGATGGAAAATTAGCCTTGCATGTACAGTCTCAAGCAAACTCAGCACCGAAGGTATTGATCAAATAAATAGCACACATAAGGAATTTATACAGCAATCAGATTTTATCCACAGAGCACCCACATTACACACACAGACACAGGACTTGCTCAGATTATACCCACAAGATTTACCCAGCACCCAAATTGCATCAGATGCACTCTTTATTCTTTAGGCCCAAAACAATAACAGTAATGGATAGAATGTTAGAATACACACACATATACTCTACGCTTATAAATGCATGCTCATAAACACAGACATATAAATGCATTTTCATACTTGCCCCTACACATTAACATCCTTACACTTGCATGCACACACTTGCTTGCTCTAACATATAATTTCAAAACACAAACATACCCTCTCTTCTCGTTCTCATGATTAATACATTCTCTCCCTTTTCTGCACATCTCAACCTTTTTTCATTTCCTCCCCTTTATCTCCCCCATTTTATTTGATCTTCCATCTTCTCATTATCTCTCCCTTTTCTCTATATCTCTCCTCTTTCTTATGTTTATTTGTTATCTTTATAACCTCACTTTTCTCTTTATTTTTCCTCCTCTTTCTCACTCTCATTTCCCCCCTTTCTCTCCTCCTCTTTACCTCATGCTTTTTTCCCTATCTCAGTTGATAATGTTCTCTTATGATTTAAATCTCTCCTCCTCTATCTTTCCATTTCCAGGTAGTTTTGGAAACTGGTATTCAAGGAAACACAGGAATCAAAGGCCTTAAACACTGGAGCAAGTCTGAGGGTTTTTTAGTGTTGCACATGTTGATTAAGTTCTTGAATGACAGAGTGTATTTCACAGATTTGTTTCCATAACACATACCCTTCTGACATTGATGGCAGGTCATTGATGGCAGTATAATTATGACACCATGCTAGAAGTGGTTCACAGGCTAAGAACGTTTCTTCTCCTTATGAAACACAACAAGATTTTGTCCAACCTCCAGTAAAGGAGAACATGGAGGGAAGGACGTGGAGGACCTTTATCTAAGGCAGAAATTACAATGGCACATACGTTTTGAGATTGAGCCTGTCCTTTTGTCTCAGTACACATTTCAATGTATTTCAAACTCTTTTGGAGTTCAATTGCTTTATCCATAATATGACTTTGAAATTTTTTTTGATGCATCAGATACTGTTAAAAATAAATAATGAGACTATTGGAAGTACAAATGTGGAATGTATTTAGCTACTTCTAAAATTGCTGATACAAATGTGCCAGAGTAAACTTTGCCAGTAACAGATGGTGATGTCGCTTTATATGATGTATCTTTTTCTCCAACTTTGCTATGTGATGTCATTGGATCTGCAGTAATCCTTAATTGTTAGGATAATTTTGTGGTGTTGGCTTTCCAGGAATTGCAGGCACATAATGGTATTAAACAGGAAATAGTTAATAAATGCAGGCATAAAGTCTACCTTTTATCTGGTTAATACCAGTAGAGATATCATGGATATATATCAAGTCATGTTATTCTGGTAATTTACATTTTTTGTTCACAACACTAAGCTCTAAAATCATTAAATGACATCCTAATATTATGCTAAAAATGCAGATATGGGTAGTGCAGTGGTTGTCATAAACAAAATTTAGAATGTTAAAGAAGCAATTATATCATCATATATGTCTAAACAGCAAATGTATATTTACGTGAATTTTATTTTGGACACTCGGGTATATTGTGGTATTAAATATAGATCAAGTGCAATATATACTGTATATCGTGAAGAATCAATTATGACAAGTTTTCATTTTCTTCCAAAAATACACAAATCCCTTGTTAAACCACCAGGCAGACCAATTGTGACTGATATTGGTAATCTAGGAGAGGGACTTTAAGAATTGGCAGACATATATCTACAACAGATAGTTAAAATACAAAACAGATGCCTCCAAAACATCAAACACGTATTAGAACATTTTAATAACTTTAAATGGTCATCTGAATATATGCGGTTGTCTCTTGATGTAACATCTCAAAACTCCGCTATACCGCACCAGCAGGGTACAGCGGCTATTAAATGGTGTTTGCACTTTTTACTTAAGCATAAATGTTTTTCATTTCATAAAGAAATGTATCTCAAGTTATGCAGAACTGTGCACTTTTTGCTCCCCATTCAAACTGATGTACTGGGAGATGCACTTTATATGGGGGAATTACAATAAATTTCGTCCCTACATAGTATACCACAGGCGCTATATTGATGACCCTTTGTTTGTGTGGTCTGGGCACTTGGAGGCAGTTGATAATGTTATCTTATGATTGAAATGTGACATTTACTCATAATAAGCACCCTGTGCAGACCTCCTTTTAGATCTCACTTTAGAAGCTATTGAGGGTTCAACAAGTTCATGCCTTAAGTTGTCACTCACAAAACTCAATCAGAAGTATACCTATTGGACAGTTTGTGAGGCCAAAGAGGAATCGCACTCAAGGTATATATATGAGATTCAAGATTCAGAACTTATGGATAGACTCAGAGGTTATTCAGAAAATATATCCGAAACATATGATTGAGCCAATTTAAAATTACCCTCTGCTCTTCATTGGCAAAATACATTTTTGCACCAGAAGTGTTAATAGTCCAGTTAGGGATTCCAATAAGTTCTCTAAAAACAATCTTTGTTCTCGAATTAAGTATATGATGTACTGGGAGGTACAAGTGAGTTGAAACAACAAGAACACAAGGATTACATCCCTGGTTGGAAAACATTTCTTACAGTGCAGTGGAGGCAACTCACTTTATTTTTTTCATCAAATAGACAATTGATCTGACATTGGATTGATTGAATTCTTATGAATTCATTTTTATATAAAAAGAGTTTGTTGTGACTAATATATTTATTTTCATCATTTATATTTCTATAACTGAATCTGATGAATTTTATGTATTTAGTGTTTTAACATGACTGAATGCTTAATGAATATTTATCAAATACGTATTTATGACATTTTGTCAAATATGTATTAATTATTCTTTGATGAACTTTATGTAAACTCAATTATGTTTATAAGTATTTATATGAATTTACATACAATAATCTTATACTCATTAGATAGTTTATGTGACTTTATCTGTAGCAGGCTGCTATTCCGGAAGGGCTAATAATGTATTAACTATTAAGTTTCATGTTTTATTTACTATATCATTACATTTTTGTATCAATGCAGATATCAGACCCAAATTAACTCAAAGAAGGTAGGTTTGTGAGGTAGACATCCAGCAATTTGTGACAGTTTTTTAATTGCCTACATATGTTTTTCATTTGTTTTAATGGAGTTTAATGTGGTTGTTTGCTTCTATATATACCCTGTTTTTTGTTTAGTGCACTTTTGAAGCACAATGGTGTGAAACACATCAAGGATTCACTTTAATTTTCCTGCACTGTATTTCATTATATTTCCCAAAGATATTGTTGCTTTCAATCATTTTGGATTTAACTAAAGAACAACTTTATTTTATACTGTTACCTTGAAATGTTCGCTGTTTTTATTTTTCAGAGCGATGGGCTTCATTCATTCACTATATGGATGAAAGTATTGGGATACCTCACTATTATACTAACAGGGGCTTTTATGACATTGCTCAATACATTCTAAATACATACACATTAATATGTAATTTGTTCCCCTTAGCAGCTATAACAGCTTCCACTCTTCTTGGAAGGCTTTCCACAGGATGTTGGAGTGCTTCTGAGGGATTTTTTTGTCCATTCATCCATTTTGTCCATTTTTGTCCATTTGTGATGTCAGGCACTGATGTTGGACGAGAAGGCCCATCTCACAACCTCCATTCCGGTTCATCCCAAAGATGTTTGATGGGGTTGAGGTCAGGGCTCTGTGCGGGCCAGTCAAGTTCTTCCCCCCAAAGTCATCCAACCATGTCTTTATAGACCTTGCTTTATGCACTGGGGCACAGTCATGCTGGAATAGAAAAGGGCCTTCCCCAAACTGTTCTGACAAAGTTGAAGGCATAGCTTTGACAAAAATATCCAAAATGTATTGGTGTGTCCCCTTCACCCTTTTGTCCATATGGTGTATGTTCGTCCATAAAGCTGAGACATGGGATACGGTCTCTTTTTTGGCTTGAGCACCGAATAGGAGAAGTACTGGAGGTAGCATTATTTGTCTCCTGGACTGAGCCTGCACATTCTTGTGTATGGAGTAGGCACTAGACAATGTATAAAAATTATTTGGACTAACATTTTGCTTCATTTTGGTCCCAATTGTTTTTTTGTTTCCTGATCATTTGTTTCAGACAAAAATCGAGGGGGGTATGTTAAATTCGGAAATTGATTTTGTTGTCCGACGCTAACATTAACTCTCACTCTCATGCTCTCAGAATGTCTTCTTTCCCAATCACTTCAGCTTTCATGTCTCGCAGCTCCACTTCTGTGTCCTCTCTTCTCTTTTCTCTCTTACTGGAGTATACTGTGTAATAATGGCAGAGTACAGGCAACGGCATAACCAGTTAGCCGATGTTATACGATGTAGGACCATACAGTCCAAGCCAAAGTCAATGTGACGGAACCCTCCATCACTGGGGCCACTGGAGAGGCCTGACAGCCAGCCTCATCCCTATTGTCTTTGGGCCCTGGCTTTGTAAAGACTTCTGTGTCTACCCCAGCAGTATATCATCTCATCACTTGCTGAGTCGATTATCTCTGGCACAAAGCCAGGATATGCAACCAGGGAGTGATCATCATTGTTTCAATTTAATTTCAGACCCCCCCCACCCCATGGTGCATTAATGTGTTGTATAAGTTAGTGCCCCACCCCACCCCCGTTCCACCACTACAGACATTTATCCCGTCCAAACCTTGGAACTGATTTCGGCCAGTAATAGATAGTGGAGGCTGGGACCCCATTGTATTGTTAATCTCTTTACTGACCCTGTTGTCTTTGGGAGGCAGATTAAGGGGTGGTTTGTATCCCCATATCCTGTTTTATGTTAATGTGTGTTTTGCTGGGTATATCCAGCAATATGCGTCTAAAATAAAGCAATCCTCGTTTTAGTTATACCTTACACTGAGTCTCGCCTAGTGCCTGGGAAACCGGGGAAAGAGTGTATTGTCCCAGGCTAAGGGACCACAAGTCAGCGGAGGTAGTCAGTTGGACTATCCAGATCCGTGACAGTCAATACACATCTGGATAAACAAGGAACCCAAGGAAAACACTGGGACACAGACAATGTCAAAGCCAGTTCAAACATAACTAGTAGCAGATCCACATAATGGTGAGAATTAAGCACACAGTTTGGAGTCAGGAGTCAAAGACCAGAAGATAATATCAGCTGCACAAACACCAAGCACAAACAAATTAGGAGTTCATGAAACAATACTTCAGCAAGGGAAGATAGTAGGAACCAAAGTATATAAAGGCCACTGATAATTATTTTGGTACGCTTGGTAAAAATTACAGGGACAAAGATAAGCAGAGATTTCAGCAACCACAGCACCTCCTAGTGGGTAAGTGAACAACCTCTCATGTTCATGGCCGCCGGTTTAAATCCTGAAGATTCTGATTTTGTGCTTTACATGTAGTGTTAAAAGTGTTTTTATTTTATTTTATTTCCTTAGATATGAATGAAATTATTAACTGTCAAGGGTTTCTGAGATAAAAGGAAAATACTAGTAAAGAATGAGATACTATTTTTTTCAAACCTGATACTAAATTAAAAACATTAAATCCAGATGGCAGCACATTTCAAGCTGACTCTGCCAGCAGCACTTAGAGTATTGCTGTAAATGAAATTAGCATCACTTGGCATTATTTATTCTTCATTATAAAATTGTTTTCTTAAAACATGTAAACTGTCTTTCAGTAGTGGGAGAACATATGGAAATATTATCACTTAAAATAAATAATAATTTAGCGTATTTAAATTAGATTTGAAAGTAACACTGGAAACATAATATTTGTACACTCTAGAGACTAGGTAAGACTGAATATTTTCACTGGAAACACATGTTATTGTTTTCCAACATATTATTGTTGCACACATTCAAGTAGTTATATTCCTTCATACCTTCTTCTTAATATGCTGTAAGTTCTTAGTAGGTCTTTAGTGTCACATTTCTATACTTTAACTTGTTCCTGAAAGGATAATCTGTTATGACACCAAAAGTCTAGCCATCTTAAACTTTTATTTAAATTGTTTGAGAGTCTCTTTTGGATTAAAATTCAAATTGATATGTCTTAGAAAGCTATACAATTGAGTTTATTCATTAAGCTCTTGTAGCCTTTCTGCATAATAACAGTCTGCTTACTACCATTCCAAGCCAAGCTCTTGCAAGATAGAAAAACCTTCATGCATCATAACAAACAGCTTGCTTACTACCATCTCAAGCCAAGCTCTTGCAAAATTGAAAAGCCTTCCTGTATCATAACAAACAGACTACTCACTAGCATCTCAAGACAAGCTCTTGTAAGATAGAAAATACATTCTGCATTACAACAACCAACCTGCTTACTACCATCTGAAGCCAAGATCTTACAAGACCATAATTCCTTCCTAACAAACATAACAAGCAGCCTACTCACTACCAAATGAGTGAGTGGATGTATGTATAAGGGTTTAGGGGCAGTGGTGACACAGGCAGGCTATTTAAGGAGGTGGCCAAGACAGACTGTTAATGGGCATAAGTGGCACAGGAAGGGCTGTTTAGGGGCACATGTATCACACGCAGGCTGTTTAAGTGGGTAGAGGTGGCACATGCAGGTTATTTAGGGTGCAAAGGTGGCAGTGTGGGACATGTTACTGATGAAGTTGGGGGTGCCCCTCATGCGGCGTGTGGACACATGAGCTTGACGACGCAAAAAAATATGTGGGGCTGGTGTCTAAATTTTTCTATGGCTGTTTTTCATTCCCAGTCCGGGCTTGGCTTTCCTGGACATAACAAACAGCCTGCTTATTACCATCTTAAGCCAAGGTCTTGACAGATAGAAAATGTATTCTCTGACTCCCCTGTTCATGTTATTTATACCTTCTCTTCTGCTTCCTGAAACCACTTAGCTCGAATTACTGCTACAAGAGAGCTAATACTCCCTCTTATCAACCCTCCTTTTGTTTTATTTACCCATACTATTCCTTTAGATTGTAAACTCTTGAGCCGGGCCCTCAAAAACCTACAATCCTGACTGGAACTTTGTATAAAAGTACCATAAGGCTGGATGGGAAGCTCACGGGCAGGGTTATCATCCCCTGAGGTATCTGTATGTATCAATGTATATTTGGTATGTGTGTCAACTGCCCCACATAACAACATGCATATTCATTGAAATGTGAGCTGCTTGTGATGGCATACAAGCGCTGTTAATATCCTCCACTTATACAAGATATATCTAATGCTCAGTGGATGGGGGTTAAAGTATCTAAAATTACCCTATGGATGACTAAATCTTCCATATGTTCCTCCTCCTTATCCCCATCCTGTTCCCAGTGACATGGGAGAGTTAAACTTACTTAACAGTCCATAGGGAGCATCATTGCCTTCCCGCCCACTCAGGCAAGATGGGTTAAAAAGTAGATAAATCTATTAGGACTGGAACAAACTCCATCCTGTGTCCCTCCCCCTCACTCTATACCTATAACTCATACAATTTAAAACATTCAAGAAAAATTCAACCCCGTGGTTCTTAAAGGGTGCAAACGTGGGAGAAAAAAAGATCATCATTTGATTGCTTTTGTGAATAATTTGCCTTTTTCACTTTGCCTACAACTACACATTTATATACTTCTCTTTTCTTCACTGATTTATTAATCTGTGCTCTTTTAATTTCATTCTTGTTATTTAATTTGTGGCTTTATAACTAATTAAACTATTAATGCCAATTAGCAATATGTCTGCATAATGACCTCTGTTCACCTCAGGATAAAATGGGAAAACCATTGATAACTGTCTATACGTTGGTTTGCTTTATTTCAAGATGTCTAATTTCCAATAAAAGACTTTTAAAATCATTTATTATTGCATAAGCCTCAAAGCTATCCAATTC
The DNA here is from genome assembly GCA_009364415.1 of Spea multiplicata. NCBI lineage: Eukaryota > Metazoa > Chordata > Amphibia > Anura > Pelobatidae > Spea > Spea multiplicata. Next base: position 925,603 of record VKOC01000165.1, read on the forward strand.
CACAGCCAAATTGAAATTATTCACTTTAACATTTTAATCTATAGCATTTATGGGGTTATTAGAATGCTTAACCTTACACATGTCTAAAAAATATTTAAAAAGATGCAAATTGGTTTCACTTTAAAAAGCTACAGTGACAAAAATACTAAAAGTGTCTCTTATGAATAAAAGTCTGGTACAATATTTCAAAATATACTATGCTTAAAAGTATTTCTTTTCTTAATTTATATAAATTTGTCTTTTTAAAAAGAACTCTTACGGGAAATAATAGGGTCAATTTAATGACTTGACTTAACTTTAATTAGCAACAGTGATGAAAAACCCCACAGTGACCAATTCAATGACTTGACTTAACCTCATAAAAAGATTGAACATTTGAAAGTGATTCAATGAGATTCACAGTTTGTACAAGCATCTAAATGGATATATTTTTGCCTGTTCATGTCAGACCATCATATGTTTCTTCCAGCTTCAACTAGACCTCACTAAACGAAATCACACTGTATAAAAAAAAAGACAAACAATTATAATAAGGGTAACTTATCTTATCAATGAAAAATATTTTAATTTAAAAAGGCATGGGTACTTTACACCGGCTACTTGGAACATGAAAGGAAACGTACAAAAAATAATCTCCCCTTTCTCCTGAGCACATAGACCCAACCAACATATGTGTGGTATATTTGCGTTACACAGCCACAAAAGACCCCCAAATTATAAATGCAAAGAAGTTTCTTTTTTTTTTTTAAAGCTGATATAAGAAGACTCACATCATGCTTTAGAGGTAAAACTAACCCAAAACAACAAAATAACCCCATGAACTATATATTCCCCAAACCTATTGGCACAAACCTTACATCTCAGTAAATATACCTAGGGTTTAGCATAGGGCAGTGGCATCCAACATGCGGCCCTCAAGGGGGGCTTACTACCGAGATCTGATAAGGGAGGGTGAAATGTTGTAAAAGTATGTGTCCCTCCAGAGAGTAGAAAGCCCCCCTCCCCTGCCACACAACATTGAATTCTATGTGTTGTTTTGCTCAGAAATGTTTTAGACTTGAGAAAGGGAGAAGAGCTCCCGAAAGCTTGTCATTCCAAAATTCTGTTCGTCCAATAAAAAAGGTATTTTTTATGGTATCACCTCCTCTGGCATCAACCAAAAACCTAGCTCTGTCCAAGCATTGACTAATCACGCAGTACCCATTTCTACAATTACGGTTATTATTTTATAGGTAAATTACACATTTAGCTTTATGTTAAGTTGCATTATGATTTCATTTCAATAGGGCAAATGTATTTTCCCCTGGTTTTAAACTTAGGAAAGAGTTGATGATATATGCCTTCCGGTGACAGAATTGTGTGTGCATGTTGCAAGAACACATATATCAACAGTATTAAACTTGTGCACTTTTTAACAAATTTTGTTAAATACCTCGAGTCTTACCAATGTCTGAAAATTAGCAAATGCTCCAATGAAACAAACTAAAATAAAGCAAAGAGCTCTCTCTCACACTGATTCTCCATGATTCTGCTTCTTCTTCGCTCCAGACAGTGAAGAACAAAAAGAGGAGCTGCATAGGAGAACAAGAAGAGGTGCTACAGAGAAGGAGACGTTGAGACATTGAGAAACAGTTTAAGCAAGAGATAGAGTGCGGTAGAGTGAGTGACAACAAATTTTGTTTCCGATTCAAAAAATACCTCCAAGTTATTATTATTTGTTTTATAAAGCACCACGATATTCGACAGCGCTGTACAACAGCACATAACAAGTAAAAGATAACAATTTGACTTACAGAAACAACAGGTGAGGAGGGCCCTGCTCAAACGAGCTTACAATCTCATCTGAATCGAAAGGGAAAGAAACGTAATTTGCTGCCCGAGAACAAATGGACCAAAAACATAACTAAGCATTTGTCCGAATCAGTTTTGTTCCATTTGAACAGGCCTAGTCTACATCACATTTTGATTAAAGCAGATATATTTATCTACAAATCATTCACAAATTAGAATACTAATAAAAATTTACTTTTAACTAGGAATCATCCAGTCATTATATGTATTTTAGTCCTAAAAATTAAAGTTAATACAATAAATTAATAGTAATGTTGGATTGGTAAATAATCATATCTCAGTACCTGAATAATTTACCAAATGTGACATTTAAATTAAATCAGAATTCTCAAAATACAAGCATACGTTGTAAGAGCATTTAGGAACATTCATAAACATAAGGAAGAAAGTGCTTCTATTTTGACAGAACTTGAGACACTTGAACCGCATGAGCTGATTTTCAGCAGGCTGGAAGAAGCAATTTCTCTCTGCACTTGCTATTAAGTGCAGTCCCTGAGCACTTGCTAAATGAAAAGCATCTGTAGGACACAGCATTAAACGTAATGCATTATGAAAAATGAAAATGCGTGTTAGATATATGTTTTAAAAAATGCATACACATACTTCACAAGACAAAGTCACACAAAGCTATACACATGCAAACTAAACAATACACAGTGACACTACCCTATGCACATGCATACTATGCTGTACACAGTCACCCCGCCCTATACCATGCAAACTGCACAATGGAGTCACGTTTCCCTTGAAACATGCATATTAAACAATACAAGGTGACTCTACCTCATGTTGATGCTTACTACACTACACACAGTTACACCACCCTATAAACATGTATCCCAAGCAATTCACACTGACTATATGCATGCTACACAATACACAGCCACACAGGTGTCCAAATCCATACTATATGATATAAATATAAACCACTACTTTATGTAGATGCTCACTACTCTGTACAGTATTAATACCCTATCACATGGATATTACACAATGCAGTCGCACTAACATAGACACAACCATACTGAACAATAAACATTGACCCTATACTATACACATACATACTACCCCAGGGTCACCCTACCCTATATACATGCATTCCAAACAATTCACAGTGGAAATACGCATCACACACAATACCCAGTGTTAAGTTTTCTTTTGAGGGAACTAGGGAATTGCGTCATTAAAATATCAATCAGATGGATTAATGCTTTATCTACAGCATACCATCTAAAAGATTTATAAATGTGTTATGTGCTTAAGATTACAACTGATCAAACAACAGATACATCCAAACACATATCAATGAAATCACAATATGTATTCGGATATATCTCCTGAAGGCTAATGTGTCTTCTAGCTACAATAACTACACTTATCCAGGTGAATAGGTATATGGATACACTTATGAAATATGTACCGATAAACCCACCCACTGGCTTATTAAGTTAAACAATCCCTGTTCTATCTCTTCTAACTTTTAAGGTTTGAACTGAAAACTTTCGCTTCTTCCAGAATACAACAGAATATTTTGAAACAACAACAGGATATCCAAGAATCCACAATGCGGCTATGATACAACAATACAAACTTTTACTAGAACGTTACAAACATGAAACAATACAAATAACAGTACAATAACAATAATCCCCACATTAATTGACACACTTACAACAAATATATATACAAGTTCCTATTTACAATATTCAAACATGCATGCTCATAGTTACCTTCCCTGAGAGCTCCAGGTTACAGATGTTCCTTTCTTACTTTCTCTCCTCCTCCTCTCCTCCTTACTTTCACTATCTGTCCCTTGATATACTAGAGGGTCCCAATTGAGTCTACTGGGAGATCCCTGATTGGACCCTGTGGTTGCCGTAGTTACCCTTTTGAAGTTATTCCCTTTGAAGTTATTCCCTTTGGCCAACACCACACCCTGGGGTCTTTACAATCATGGGGCAGTAAAACCCAAAGATCTCCTGATCTGATTATTGGCATGACACTCTATTTTTACAATCCATTTAATGCGAAAACCTGTCTTTCTTCCACACACCCTTCATCACGCATATCAGTGTTTGTCTAAACTAAGACAAAAGGTTTCCCAAATATTTATCATTCCCGGCCACCTCCCATGCATCTTGATTTAACTAGTATTAACAGAAACCATGATATATATATACACACATACACATACATACCTACATATGCATATCTACACACATGTACATCCATACACTTTCATACACGTGTCCATATACATATACATATTCACACAACTGCTTATAGTGTAACAGTCGCCCCCTTGTGACCATTCAACTTGATGGATGGTCACACATTAGACAATAATTGTTTTTGCCTAAATGCATCTTCTGTCTTTGGATTTTAAAAACCTTGTTTAAATAGATGACCATACCGATTACCACCATTAACACAACCACTTGTCCTATTAGCAGTCCTCGCAAACCAACTTCCATCCAAGTATTTGTTAAAACCAAGCTCACATCACCATCATGTAACAATTCATTCAACTAACAATTTCTGTAAATTCAGGGACAGTGGGTCTATGTGGATGTTAAATACAGGGACATATCTTCCTGGTTGGAGATTGTCTGGTACACTGTCAAGGTACATATCATTCTTATAGATAAGGATTGTAATAATGACCCACCCAATGCTAGTGTACTCATGAGGTGTAAAGCAAAAATTTGGTCTGTGTATAGGACACCGCTGATCCCCATAGAGATACTCCCCGACATTGGTCACCACACCATATTGCCCTTCATGGTTGTATGTGACTTTTACCGTTGGTGTTCTCCATTTGGTCAGTTGGATTGAGCATCCGTTCCCGGTTATAGGATTGGTTATCTTTGTTGTCATGCTGGTTTCTGTCCTGGTTTTGGTTCTGGAACCAGATTGTTGGTGCCCTTTATCTTTTCTTCTTCTGTTATGACCTCACTTTGACTTAGGCCACATATTGGAGTGATGATCTTGGACACATCACAGCAACACAAGTACTGGTTATCTTTACTAACGCAGCATGCTGTGTTGGGCGCCTTCCAATTTCCTTGAACTTTCGCCAAAAGTTTTGGCACATTCAGTCTTTCCTTGTAAATATTCTTCTCCAAATATCTGATAGATCTTACAGATGCCAGCGTTCTGACCATATCTTCGCTTGGGTTGAAGATCGGTATTGACATGGTAAAAGACACATACAAGCCGTTAATTGAACAATTGGTATGATTTCCACTGCAAGGGTGCGCACCTCCAATCGGATGCGGCGTGACAATACCCAGATTACGGATTACTGTTACCAGTAGAGGTGTACAGTTCCCGTTGCTATAGTACCCTGAGGACAGTACCAGCGGGTGAGGTCCTTATCCTTCAATATATCTGGAATGTATCCTGACTGTATATCCCTTATAATATTACTTATTTTTTCCTTCTATGAGTGCATTCAGTTTAGCTTGCATTCTGAAAAACAATTTTGCTATGTCATGCATGTTTAATATTGTAAAAGTTTCCTCTGCTGCAAGACCCTCGATCCCCTGCAGGACAGGTTTCAAAACGTGCTTTCCTTATTGATATAAGCCCATATTGCCTTTAAATCTGCCCTATTCCAAATGGACATCCCTGACCCAAAAAGTCCCGTGGCTGTCCCAATTATTCCCTCCAGACTCCTTACTCTCCTCAGCCTATGAGTACCTTTTAGATGGGAAACCTCCTGCCCTGTGAAGGGATCTTGAGTCCTGCGTGCATATGATAAAACTAAATCGGCTAATAATGACGAATAAAACAAAGACACATTACTTCTTTCACAATACCCAAATTCCGCCATATGCCACTTGGACAAATTTACCACCACCGGTACATGTATGAATTTTACATTAGTATACAAAGTTCCAGGAATGGAGGTAGCCGTGAGGCCACTTGTGGACCCTTCCTGTGTTACCGGGCATTCCATGGATCTGTTTATTTTGTGTCCCATGGTTGTTGCTACCGTTGCATGGACAGTTGATGACTTTGCTCTAGGGTATACCCTGAGGTAAATCGTTCCAGGTACCTGGAGCCAAGGTTCACGATAAAATAATATGCCGACTTCCCAGTATCCTCAAGGCGTGCGTCATGGAGCAACAGTGACCCATTCGGAAAAACGGTGACTCTATCTTTGTAAGTCGGAGCTTCCCCAACCTTTCCATTGGTCCACGCCATCTCCTTGTCAGCAGGCCCCCACCAAGAGATTTTATGATCTCTTGTTCCTTCCACATAGACAGGGAGGAAGACTGCTTCTCCCTTATTGCAGAATACTGGATCTTTGTCTTTATTGATTCTTATGACGGGTTGTTGACATACGCCCACGCCCACGTATATGACCAGCATGCACACGGCTCTCATCTTCCTGTATATGAGACAAACAAAAAATTTTAAGAGACAGTCATGATTACCATGTCCTATATCTTTTCTATATTTTCCTTTCTGTTAGGTCAAACTGTTAATTTGTCAATTTCTTTTTTTAATCTGAGTCCTGTATTTGAACTTCTGATATATCTGGTGTTACAATTGTTAGCTTAGTTACGGCACAAACAGCGGGGCACACAGTATTTGTTTCTGTCATTTCCCACACGTCGCCCCCTTGTGCTCCCTGTTTTGCTAGTAAGTCAGCAGTCACATTTAGTTCCCAATGTGGTGAACGTGTTGAATCTGTCTTTACCTTGCATACTCCAGGTATGTGTGAAAACTTTTGCGGCATTGATAATAAAACATATCAAGTAGTTTACCAGCCCTAGAAAAGATTTTATAGTAGGAATACTGACAGGTAGAGGTAAACAAAGGATGGATTTTACCTTGTCTGACGCCACTGCTCGACCATCTGGTGTGATGGAAATTCCTAAAAATGATACAGACTCACGTGATATCTGAGCTTTTGTAGGGTTACCCTTCACTCCAGCCTCTTTCAGGATTCCTTGAAGTTCATCCAGTTGTATACGTTGCTGTTTATACCTAGTCACTAAGAGTAAATCATCCACATTTTGCGAAAGATTCTTGTGGGAAGAGAATTTGGTTAAGTGATTCCTCATTTTGGAATGTTTTCCTAAAATGGCTTCTAATATTTCTTTGTCTGGATGGCTCTCTGTTACTTTTACCAAATCATATTTAACATCATTTAGTTTGATGGCTGTTATCTGGTGAATCTGGTATTACCACCGTCTTGGTACCTGTGTTGGGAGAACTTTGTAACAACATGAGGTTAGTCAAATCCAACATACATTCATTGATTAACAAAAAATCAGATCCTAGCAGACTTGTACATAATGGTTCCCCTAATGATATTGGTGATTCTTGAGGATGTGTATTACGTAAAATGGAAATGGCAGCTCCTGTGTCAAGTATCATTTTGCACTGACGACCCCTTATCACTGATACTTGAGGGCGCCCACACCTATCCGGAGTTATAGGTGCGACATATTTGGGGGTCTGTTCCCGTCATTGATTATCTGGGACCAGGTGATGCTGGGAAGCCTTTAAATCACCTGCCTGGTCCTGGGTTTTTAATTCTATCTCTTTTAATTGTTCTCTTAATTGTTTGTAAGATGGAACTGCATTGTGGGTACTATCTGTTCTCAATTGCTCTGATTGCTTTTCCAATTGCAGTTCCCTTAATTGTTTTTTTAATTCAACGTAGGAAGGAGTGTTTTGATACCCGGTATGATCAAAGTCTCTTCCTCCACCTTTCCATTCAGGTCTACCCCAGAAAAACCTGTTTTGAGGCCTGTTTTGTGACCTTTTTACAGAGTTTGGATTGTCGGGCGTGTTATCTTCCCCTGGGCAGTATGGGCCTTCTAAAGGTTGTAAGGGTTGATTATGAATTGGTGCATTATATAATGTTCTTTCTTTACTGTCATAACCCAAAATTTTATCATTTCCTCCTGTAGAAGGAAACAGACATGTTTTTACGGAGACAGGGGTTTTCATTGTCTCAACCTGCCCATTCTCAACATTCTGTTGTTCTATAGATATGGAACATTCTCCCCTACTGTGCGGGTCAACAACTTCCCCTAATGCAATTGGTATACAATTGTTTGATTCAGGAGAATCATTGTCCCAGGTGTCTGGGTAGGGCTCCTCCCAATCATTTATTACGTATGCACACGTAGAAACAGATGGTTTACATTTCAATTCCTGAATCATCATGTTTTCTTCCTTTAAAACAACAAGTGATTTTAACAACTGAATCTCTCTTTCTCTACATGGGGCATGGTCTATAGACTCTTGCCCCGCAGCACTGAGCTGGATGTGCATGTCTTTAAGGCGATTTTGCTCAGTCTGGCTCTCTTTTAGCATTACTTTATATTCATTAATTTCTTTTTTAACAACTTCATATTTTTGTTGTGTCAACTCATTTTCTCTTTTTACTTCTTGAAGGGTTTGCTGACACTCACTTAATTTGTCCTTCATTGCGAGGCATGCAGCAAAGAGACTAGCCACTGCCATGCCTTTCTTATTTTTCTTTTTCAATTTCTTTGAGGTAGTAACCTCTGTATCAAAAAGCTCCTGGACATAGGCCCAAGGATCATTTTGTAATTTTGTTTCACAAGCAAACGCTGAACTTTTGTGTTCATCAATATATTTGATAACAAATCTTTCTAATTGTGAAACTGCTTCCATATTTTACTCAAACTAATTTTTTAAACTAATTATTCAACCAGATTACACTGGCATTAAAACCAACATCCGAATTTAAGATCAAAATAAAACCAAATCAATTACTCCAAAGTTACAAAATTATAGGCTAACCAATGCAAGCCAAATAAAACAAAACCATAAGTCCTTTTAACTTTATGGAAAACAAAATCAAAATAAACAAAATAGGCTTTTACTTTAAGCAACAAAAATAAAACAAA
>VKOC01000165.1:941939-952519 GCA_009364415.1 Spea multiplicata
CCGAAATATCCACCTTTGGCTATTTGTTATATCGGAAGGCTAGCTTGTCAAATATTTCTTTATAGTGTTGGGAAATTTAATCTGGGTATAGCTAGATGACAGGGTGGAGGAGTTTCAAGTATTGTGCTCTTCTGTTTGTTTTATTAGTTTATTAGTAAAGGATTCCTATGATTATACTATATTCCTTGTATCGTGTTGCATATATGTAGGTCTTGTCAGGAATACACAAAACTCCATCTGATGGTGACACTATCAAATTTCAATATGGAGTGGCTCAGACATCTTTTCCTGCTTTGACTTTATGTGGAAAGATAGTTAATTGCCTTCTACAAATAAAGATTATTTAAATAAAAATTCTACCATTAATCATTTTAAGTGTTTGGTATATGATTTCTTAAAATTACAGTTGCAGAGGAAAATCTGTCCAAAGTTACTAGGACCCTCTTCATTGCTGCTTAACATTATGCCTTTATAACTTAAATATGGTCGCTATGCTATGTCATGTGCAAGAATAATTGTCCCAGGGCAGCAACAAAACTGGATTGCCAGCTAATTACCTTACACACAGAAAGCAATCGCCAAGTAATTACTATGCAACAGGAAATCTATTTTTGAAACTTCTTTTCATCCTGGCAGCAAATACACAATAAATAATATAATTAACATATTTAGTATCCCAATTAATATGATGCTTGATGGGAAATATTTACCCTGAAGACATAGTTTAAAAGAGAATTTATTCTCCACTAAACGTTACTGATGTGCTAAATCACACATCTTCATCTTTGAATATGATGTGGTTTTAGCTGTAAGCAATACATTTTTTTTATAAATTATGGTACTTAACGTGATGAGGAGCTACATTTCTTATCAATATAATAACATACACATGAAAATTGTAATTTATAAAATAACTATAATGAATTCTCAATAATATATTGAATATGTTTCTGTAAGGCATCCCTGGCAACAACCATGTTTATACAGCACAGGTATTATTATTTTATGAGTGAATTATCTTCACTGTTGCTACAAATTTGTATGCTTTAGGCTACTTATTTAGTAGGGTTAGTTTTCCTAGAACTCTACTGACACAGCCGAGTTGGCTTAGCTCACAGAATGCAGAGATTGCAGGAATATTAAATATACAGAAATAAAGAGACAATCAAGTCTCGTACTTGCAAACATTCTTTACAAAGCAGTTCATTTGAAATAGTTCTGAAAATATTTGAAAATATTTCTTTACACCTCAAAAGTCAATTAAATTGTCTATCGTAAATACTAAACTAATTCTATTACCTACAAAATATACATTTACTTCTGATTATGTTTTCTGATGATTTATTGTATGCATTATTAGAAGCAGCTACCTCCTCGCCAAAGTCTGCGAGCCTTAAAAGGCTCACAGCACCTCAGTGTCTTAAAGTCACCCAGCACCTTCTAATGCAGACTATGGAGGCTGTGCTGAGATCAAAGTAGTGTTTGGCTGCAGGGGCCTAGGCCAGAATGCATCACTGATTAGCAGACTGCACGATTCCCATATTGTATCATCATTCAAAAGAAACTGATGAATGGTCAGTTTCTAGTTACCTTCTAGATTTGAATCCCTAATTTTCTAAGTGAGTTTACTATGCCCCAGATGGCCTCATACTTGTTCAGCTGAGTAGATGTACCAGTGCAAACACTTAAGAGTGAAAAGCATCAGATCTTCATACCTTGTCATTTCAGACACATATGGGTAATGAAAAGTAATTGAATGCATAGTTACCAACTGTCCAGTTTTTCCTGGGATTTGAAAGCTTTAAGGTCATGTCCTAGGAAAATCTCCAGTTGCGAGTGTCGGCAGGACTGGTGTGCCCTAACCAGGAGGGGAGGCTTGCAGCCCAAGGAGCATGGCTGATTGGGGAGATCACGAATCTCCTTCTAATAAACCCAAAATTAAGGGAGCATGAGGTTTGTCCCTTGAGACCTCTACTTCAGTGCTCCTTCCCTGTGTGGTGGTATTGGCGCCGAGAATATTATGTCATATACTGGGACCCAGCACTGGAGCAATTCACACCAAAAGGGAGCACTGGAACAGAGGCTTGAAGAGTGTGTTTGTATCTTGAAAGTGTGTGCATGTTAGGCCAGCAAGGGCAAGTGTGAGCTAATATATTTTTGTGTAAGTGCAAGCGTGAATATGTGTGTATGGACAGATATTTGTAAGGACAGTGTAAGTGTATATGTGTGTATTTTGACAGTCTATTGATAGTGTCCTTAAAAATGCTGTGTTTCAAATGTACCTACTGCATGCCAAGGATGTATGGTAGTGTGGTGGGATCTAGGTGATATAATCTGCATCAGGCGGAGCTATCAACTTTATTTGCTGTATATATCTTTTGGATTGTTAGCACCCGGTCATATTGCAACTGCTTCCAGTCAAGTGAGTGCGTTACATACATGGCACAGGGCATGGCACAGGCAGACACACAGATCCAGCCACAAGACTGACCCTCATATTAGAAAAAATAAAGATTGATTCCCCAGAGTAAGGAGGTGAGAAAAGAGCAGCAGAAGTAGGGCACTGCATCTGGGGAAAGCAGGCAATGATAAGCAAATGCGAAAAAATTGCCCCTGGCCCCCAACATCAACTGCTGGTCTGTGCCATCATTGCCCCACACAACAAGTCTGTGCCTTCTTTGCCCCCCTTCCAACATATGTAAACACACATACTTACTCATACTCACTAACACACTCCTTCTTACACAATTACACATCCATGCTCCCTGTGATACGTTCCTGTCTCCCTGTGCCAGTTCAAAATAGTTTAGAAAAAGCATTTCCGATCCATTAGAGCAAGACTGAATTTCTCCAGTATTATAGAAAAAAAGGTTGCTCCAGAGTAAGAACAGTGAAGGAGGAGGAGCAGCAGCAGCAGCAGTAGTACCACTACCAGCAATGTGATTCACCATGGAGCCCATAGAACCACAGAGTCTCCTGTGGTGAGACTGGTACGTGCATGATCGGGGTTGCTGGTTAAAGGCCTGTGGTTCCTGACAAAGTGTTTATATCTTAGAGCAAGTATCGAAGGGCAAGCAAGTGTGTATGCAAGGCCAAGCCATGATGTCAATGTGTAAAGGGAATTGTGAATGTGCATGTGTGTGTATGTGTGTATGAGCAGATGTGTGTGTTTATTGGCAGGTATTTGTGAGGATAGAGTATATGTGTGTATTCTGACAGCCTATCCATTACTGTTACTGTTTTGGGCACAGAACCAATAAAGGGTGCGTGTGAGTCAGCCTGAGGGGACCCCTGACTGATAGGAGACCTGAGACTCTGAGGGGAGACCACTAGGTGTACAATCTGGGTGTTGAGTAAATCCTGTGAATCCTGTTAATGTCACCAGTGACACTTTTCTTGTGGAAGAAATCCTAAGTAAAATTGCAAAACATTTTTTTAGTTTTTTTCTATTTATAACATATTACTCATACTGAATGATGAACAATAAATATAGAAACATGGTATAAAAAGAAGTCGCTATCTGTGAAAAAATATCACAGAATATTGTAGACAACCTAAACATAAAAAAGGGGACTTGTGATGGACATAAGTATGACTAGGGTAAAATGTTATTTCAAAACATTAATATAACACATCTGTTTTTGGTTTTACATGGTTTTATTTGCTATCATAACCATGTCTCATGAAGGATTTGCTACCTAAAATACCTTATATATGAAATAAATGTTCCGTTAAATCCTTTTAATTAAATTTGCCTTTTTATTTTTTCAAGTTATCACCTACTCAACAAATCTGGTAGTAGAGTATGGCTTATAAAAATAAATAAATATCTTGTAATAAGCATGTAATGTTATTTCATTTTAATTATACAGACTAAATTGCACAGCACAAGTATTATGCATTTCTTACTTAGAGATATTTGTATGCCAATAAAAAATAAAATGTCTTATGTATAAACACTCTATTTACATGAATGACATGAATTTGCAACATAATATTATAAGAAAGTATTATAATTATATCTTGAATTGTTTTGCAATGGCTTTTCATAATTAACCACTAACCAGTTAAAATAACTAAATAGTAAAGGTAACTCCAATACACAGGGCAAACACAATACTATACATCCCCTTTTATAGCATGAACTATAAAATTAAAACATATACTTTCTCTGCAATGGGGTGTTTTAGTGTTCTATTCTTGTAATAAGCATTCCTCTGGGGTAGTTATATTTGTTGAAGCATCCTATAATAGTCTGTGAAGAAAGAAGGTCACCCACCCTTTAAGCATGCTCTATTTCCTGTAGTACAAATCAAATAAAATGTAGTTTTATTATAGACGTGTACGCTGTTTTATGTTATGTTTTTTTTAACAAACCAATATGTATTATTCCAGAAAAAAATTGAAAATAAGATTAAAACCAGGTATACACATTTCATTCACAGAAACATAATATTTTCACACACACACAGTATACTGTATATCTAATAATAGCTGGGGTGGTAAAGTTTACCCAGAACCACCCCAGAATTACCCCAGTCTACATTGTAAGATGAAAGGATAGGATAGCCCTGTTCAAACAAGCTTACAATCTAGAGGGAGTAATTCAAATACTAATTTTGTTATTATTATGTCTGATGAGAACTACATTTGTAAATGTAAATCTGTGCCTTCTGTAGTTTGATTATTTCTGTAGGTCGAGGATCATTTGTTCAAAATGTCTTCAAATTAGTGATAAAATACCCCATGTGAAACAAGCAACTCAAACCAATTTTCTACCTTCAAATAACTACTCTGCTTAAAGAACAAAGGTTAATGTTTTCAGCCATTAAATGTGTGAATTTTGCAAACCTTTTGCAATCCTGTAAATGTCACCAGTGACACTTTTTTCTTCTGGAAGAAGTTGAAGTAAAATTGAAGATTAGCACTGTTTTAATTTCATCAAACATTATAAGCAGCAACTATGACTGTACTAATAGTGTTCGTAATGTATACATCCAGAAACACATGAACAAACAAGGTCATCACCTTAAGGAAACAAAGAATTGAAGACAATGTGAGCAAGTCTCCAATAATTTAACACTGTTCGTACAATTCCCTTGATGAGATGTATGATACCTCTTCATGAATAAAGATAGAGTAAACTACATTTGTAGCATAATAAGAGACAATAATTAGTGTCATTTATTCACCACTGTTAGAATTTGACTACAGCAATTTGATTACTTTTATCACATTTTCAACTTCAAGTAAGTTTTTCAGCTTTATAATCCAGTTAGTGGTAGAGTGTGGAGAATATAACTTTGATTCTTGGTATGATTGATGAGTGTGTAGTGGAACATCTGAGACTCGAAGAGGAAATAGTGGGAAAGAAAATTAGGTTTTTTTTTCAAGAATAAGGAGAAATAACTCTAAATCATTTAGCAATGTTAATATGCATACAAACTTCATAAGATTAAATCTTAATAAATATAAAAAAAAGAATCTCCAGGTTAACTACCTGGTTCCAGTCTGCCAGAGTTTTGAATATATGCAAAATACTTGCTTAATTGTATGGCTTGTGTTATGCTCATTAGCTTTTGAATACGTTATGTATGCTAGCTTTAATTTCTTATTCAAAAATATACAGACAGAAGAAACGTTCAATAAATCAAAATAATCCTCAAAGGCAAATACAACCAACTTATGAAACAAACATTATCAGTTCATGCAGTATGCCCTCCTAATGTTTAACAATGTTTGTCTACAATTTGTACTTGACATAAACTGTAAGCCAAAAGCATTGGATTCCATAATTGCTCTTAAATCCAATCAGGACTTTTCATCTTTAAAGAAAATTATCCCTGCATTACTATGATGAAAATACAATAGAACACCCTTATGCTGATGTATATCATCTTTATATCTATAATTATGCAAATACTAAACGCATACCAGAAAGGTAATTATTTTATGAATATTTAAATCAACAATGTTGTTTGGGACCCTTGTGCACAGATATGTGTATTTGTAGGTATTGTTTAAGGGCCAGACACACTCTGTAGGCCTACGGCACACAACACCTGGTATTATTCAATGTAAAGTCCCAAATCTTTACCAGAATGTGTCTAATAATGTCAAATTTTGTCTCATTCATAATTTTTCACACAATATTTGTCATGTGACTTAAAAGCAGACACTAATAAGTTGTTATAGAAACTAATAACGCTTCTTAAAAGTCTATGTGTTGCTTTTATGTGCTTGAACGATCAGAATAAAGAGTAAAATGACAGATCTGCTAATTAGAGCTGGATGAAGCCACAAACCAATTTTTTTTCTTCAGATGTATAGTTGAATAATTCATTTGGGAGGTTAACCCATTTGGCAGAAAATATATTGACAAGTGGCCGTACCAGAGAGTATCTAGAACAATGCTGTCAGGGGTCAGGGGTATTGAGTAAAACAAAGCCTTGAGTTCAGTCTATCAGATAGCCGGGACACCAGTAAACAGTCTCTGAGTTTCACAAAAGACTGAGTTTCACCAAGCCCAGAAATGCCCCAACACCAGCTTCTTTATCTCCTTCTTCCTACATGTTTTTGGAGTCTGAGAGTTTTGCAGTTGTGGTCTTGTTATCACTTATAACATATACAGTATATATACCTGGGATAATGGAAATATGTTGTTTTGTGAACCTTAGACCTTGATGTTATTCCATATTTACACAAATGTAATCAATTAAACCTAAAGTCTTTCATATTGTTTATAATTGTAAAAATCAAAACTCTGAAAATGTTCTAAAATATATAAAATACTTTTTAAATAATGCATGCACTTAATTCATATTTAACTTTTGCATTGAACTTAATGATAATGCCATGGTCATAAATATTCTACAAGGAATATTAACCCCTTGAGGACAATTGACGTGCCAGGCACATCATGAGTTAAAATAGGTGTCACTGATCTACAATCTCTTTCTTCTCCCAAAAGGTGAGCTACGATCTTTTACTTCTTCCAATCAATGTTGAGGGATTCATGAACACCAAAATCTGCAGCATGGAAACCTGTGAACAGTCAAAGAAGCAGCAACGTGTGCCATCCAAGGCATTTAGCGACTCCAAAAACCCATCCCAGTGTGTACTTTGACCGCTCCCAATAACGAGAGACTGTGCCTCTCGTAAGATAGCAGCACCCATTAGAAACAAACAAGATCTCAAAGTGGTCTCTCCAGACCCTCCTGAGAACTCTGAGCTCCCCTCTCCAAGCTAAATACAGGTACTACATTAAAGTAAGTCAATGGAGCACAGCTTACTAATCACAATGTGATTAGTAAAATAAATAAAAAAAGAAATTAATAAATATGAAAATAAATAAAAAATGGAAAATGCGGTAACTATGTGGTAAATAATGTAAAAAATTTCCTTACCATCAGTGCAACTATCTAGTTCCAAAAAAGTAAACTAGTAAAAGTATATTGATATATCCTTAACCCAAACCACAAATACAAATGACCTTCTTACAACCCATAGTAAAATATAGTAGAACAGAAAGGTGTTCCATGTTATCATAGTGAAAATAAGATATGTTATAAATGCAAGTGTGCAACATTAATAACATTAATACAACCCTTGTTTCCAGTTTAAATAGACACATCATCAAGCAGATACAGTATATCTATTGTATTTGCCCTACTGTTTATCATGGAACATTAAATGCTGTGCCTTTTGGGAACAGATTGGTAATCTTGAAAACAGACTTGAATTACAATATATATCTATAAAAGTTTATTTCCAATTTGGAAGCTTTATAATGACTATATTAAATTAATTGTTTAGTTAATCTTTATGTAGCTCTTCCAAGAGCAGCTTTTAACAGCAGGAGGATGTTGATGCATTTGCAGATAAAATGCCCATATTGATATTAACAGAAGGATCAAACTGCCCAAATGGATATGAGTGACCTAAGAAGTAAGAAAAAATACATTTACACAACATAAATTATATTCATTTGGATTTCATCATGAAGAGTTCTTCCAAAAAACATGAACGAGATATGTCACATTTTGTCTCATGAGTTTTATGTACTTTGTATTTTTTGTTTATTCTTAGATCTGGTATAAACAGATTATTTGTAATATAATATATTGTGGGTAGAATGGGGATATTCTGAAAAGCTTTGAGAAATAGGGTTTGAAATATACTTCTTAGGGACAGTTATGGCCCATGCAGTCCTACCAACAATAGCAGCATATTAAAGTTTATTGTAAGAACTTTAATACGCATTCTTCAACCTGAGTACTTTTTGAGTTTGTGCATGGGGAGCTAGCTGATTGTTTAAGTGTAACCATCTGGTTGCAAGCAGCAAGAGATTTGTCGTCCAAATAGTTAAGACATTTATCTCCTTAATGACCAGTGACCTGCCAGGCACGATACACAAAAGCAGTCAGTTAACGACCAATGACATGCTTGATATGTCATGGTATTAAACAAGCTTAGAAAGCGATCTAAGATCACTTGCACTGTGGCCGCTCTGGAGAGCGGCACTGCGAAAGATTTTGCCTCTTGCAAGATGGCGGCATCATTTACAAAAATAAACAAGTTTCCAAGAGGGCACTTACAAAATGTGGCCTTTTAGTCCCCAAACAACCAGAGAAATATTTGCATGGGTGGTATCATTGTACTCTGGAGATGTTGCGGAACACATGTTGAGCTGTTTGGTAACTACATATACTAAGGATTGCTAATTCATACCTAAAATACAATGTGTGTGAAATGAACACACACAATTACTACCATAAACTTTGACAAAGGCTGGTGGTTGAATTATTGCATGTAAAGAGTTAAAATACCACCAATTGAAATACCCTGGAGTGTCTAGTTTTTAAAAATATATGGTTTGATGAGGTAAATTGAATTAACCAGCTTCAAAGATGTCCCAAATAGGAACAGAAGGCAGAAGGACCAGAAGTCAGAATTTCAAGTTGAAAACCTGAATTGTGCATGTCCTAAACGTGACCTTTTAGCTCCCAAATAACCTGACAAACCAATGCATGGGTGATATCACTGTACTCAGGAGATGTTGCCTAAACACATATTGGGCTGTTGTTTGGCAGTGACATATACTGGTTTCAAAGATGTCCTAAATAGCACATGGGGGCAGAATGACCAGATTTGGAAAAAATAGTTTTGAAAAACAACCTGGTCCTTAAGGGGTTATACAATGATTCAATTATCAGTTTTAACCAAATTGGTTTTAATGGAGCTGATTAATGCATAATTTGATTACTTGAAAATAAAACACTTGAATGTAGAAATAAGATAGCAGTCACAAAAAAGCTATATTGAAAGCAACCCCTTCAGTGCAATCTATAGAAAAAAGGAATGCATGCTTAACTGGAACATTTTAGTCACACCCTTAACCTCTAGAGTACCAACTATGTATGTCCTATGTAGCTGGGAAAGTGTGCCACGATGGCCAACTTTGTGTGCACTTTTCCTCTCATGGCTGTGTAATAGTGAAATACATATACATATGTGTATACACATACATATGTGTATACACATACATATGTGTAATCTATGTACTCCGGAGACACAGGAGATATTTTTTTCCAGGTTGGCCTGGATGCTGCATCAATTCTCAAATATGCCTGAGAACTTAAAAAAGTTGAAAATATTCATGGGATTTTTTCATGTTTAGGGGTAATTATGAAATATCACAAGAGCTTTTTTGGTTCAGCTGTTAAAATTTCTAGGTTTTATGCCACATTGCACACTCATGATTTTGTTGTGACTGTGTGATTATCTAATATAATGGTAGTGGTATTATGTTATTCAGGAGACCATAGAGATACGTAATCATATACCCCAATGCTACATTTGTTGTGTAAGAAGAATATAAAAACATGCTAAAAACCATATATTTCAAGGTTGTTTGTACTTCACTATATTCATACAAAATATTTTGCTTGTGTTATTGCCCTTGAAATGCTTTCAAGAAAATGTCTAATTATGTAGATACTTTACATCAGTTTTGAGCAGCTTATTTTCTTTTAAAATAAAATACTTTTTTTTATTTACCAATTATTTTAAAATATTCATTTGAAAGATACTTAGATGATCTGTTAGTTAAGAAAAAACATATTTATTTGAACCAACCCCAATGATGTTGTATTGTTTATATGCTAAAAATGCTAAAATAGTGTAAAAAGATATAATTTTATGCATAGTTTTGTACTTCATATCCTGACCTACAATTCAAAATTTGCTCTACACCAGTTTCCAACTAGACTTCTTCCAAAAAAGCAATATATAGTTTTCCACGGGTAAACCACATTTTTTCCAATGAGTCACAGTCACAAAATGATGTCTGAATGAAAGCGTTCACTTCAACCACCCCAGGGCAAATGAAGAACTGGCTTCTCATTATTATCATCTGGACATCTAAACGCCTACCTCTTTGTCTTCCCTACAACGTACATCTGGGTTAGAAGAAAATCTCCTTTTGCTTTTGCTTATTGTTGTATAAGTTTCTGTAAAAATGGCCACACACCTGCCACTCTAGCCTTCCCTCTGGCTGCTCATTTAACAGCTTTTTCAAA
>VKOC01000165.1:968918-1008060 GCA_009364415.1 Spea multiplicata
GGGCGGGAAGCAGGCAAACTGTCACTGATAAAAGTGACAGTGACCGGGGTCATCCAGAGGGCACCCTTTATCCCCTAGGGACCCACATTTTCATACCCCAATCAAAAACACACATGCCCCAAGCATGCACTCACCCACACACATGCTCCCTGTCCATTTAGCTGCGGTAATTCCCAGGGGCCTTTACTTTTAAAATGTGGCTTACTTTTGTGGACAATGGAGCACTGTGCACGTGGTAAACCAGTCCAAATCTGGATCTGGATTTATTTTTAGGTCAATAAATAAGACAAGGCATAATAAATTGGAAAATAAATCACACTTGCCATAGTCTTGCCATAGTAAAGCCTTGCTACTGGATATATAATTGATATGCTATAGGGGTGAGTGAAATACTGAATGTATTGTAGTGATTAATTAAATTACTATTATTTCAAAATTCTTGATCATAATATTGCAATTTTTTTGTTTTTATACTATGTGACCTATTTTCAAATAAATTATTATTATGCAGCGCTGTGCAATTTAAAAAATGGGACATACGCATTCATAACAAATAGACATTTACACATACAGACACAACAGAAGTTGCAAGATAATAGCTTATGGGCGTAAAGCGTGTGAACGAGAAACAGAACATTAATATCAAGTAAAACTCTACTCATTGGCAGTGCACTTACTTATGTATTCTAGTCTTGTATGTTTTCTGCAAATTACTTCTGGTTCCAAGTGTTCATGTCTCCTCTGTAATGTCCTTAATTAGCGCTTTATTGGCTAGGCTTTTGAGACTTAGTTACTTAGAAAACTTTCCTGAAAGTGCCAAATGGTCACAAGTAAGAAGCTATTAAATTTAGTCTTCTGAAGTTGATATCTCTGTTCATTATTTGTGTTGCTTTGTGAGTTTAAGGAAATGTTCCTAATACTGAATGTCTCATGGGTTACTAGACTTAAAAAATGAGGAATTTCAAAATGTATCTTCATGTCATTATCTACGAAATATTAGCGTTGTTTATAAAATTGGATCCTTGACTCTTTAATTAGCAATACGTTTTTGTTTTGTTTTTTAACAATAATAGTTCCATATTAAAAGGGTTATTTATGTTTTTGCACACTGGAGAAGAAAAACATCACAAATGGTTAGGGTAATAAATATAAAACATGCAAAACTCAGTTACTGATTAGTAACATAAGGTAGACCTAGGGTGCAAAGTTGCAGGTTGTTTAAATATTTTGTTAGAGCTCACCATAAATGTGTATTACAATGCATTAAAATTTCATAATAAAGACATTATGGAAGATGAAAGAATGCAGAGACTGACACCAGACTGAGAGGTATGAACATCTGATTGCTGGAAGGCATCCCAGAATTGAATGTTTACTCATATAAAGGGTAATTTACTAGGAAATATAATTATTACAAAAATAAAGTATATTTGACTTCAAGATTTTTCATATATTACAGATTGCACACAGGGTAAGTATTTAAGTCTAGAAGAGAGGTTCAGAGAGGTTTAAGACGTGGCTATTTTTGCTTAGATTTTAGCTTTAAAATGAATAAGTGAGAAAATAGATGGATATATAACAATGTATCAATGTTTGTCCATTGGATGGGTTTTTATCCCTAAAGTTGGAAGAGAAGTTTATAAACTCAGTAAACCGATTATGGGTTCTCAAAACATTTGATTAACTTTTTGGTTTTATTTTATTCAGATTAATGAACTATGTTTGTGTGCAAACAAAAAAGCTACATATTTGGGGGGCTTCTTAAATTTTCTTTTTCAGAAATAAATTATTCTGTCTTCAAATGCCTGGTGGTATTATAGTAAAAATGATTTCCTGTATTTGTATTATATATTTGAAAAATGTAATTGCAAAAGTGTTTATACAAATTTCTACTTCTTTACTTTATTCAGTTTAGAAACAAGAGATCCATAGTATCAAGTATAACCCAGCAAGGATACATTTGCTAACCTGGTACAATTATTAAGGATATCTTAGTATTTATGTACATTTAAATCACAGTGAATATTAAGCATATGCCAAACTTTATTATGACAAAATAAATGAATTCCAGTCATACATTTAAGAACACTGTAGTGAAATTATATACAAACCAGCCAATATGAAATATAAAATAGTACATCATTTCTTGAAGGTGCAATTAAAGTAAATTAGATCATTCAAAACATGATAAAGTTGAAAATGAATATTAAAAATATACAGTTATGACTTCACAATATAAAATAGCGAATATGTTAAAAATATGGACTGCAATGAATTGTGTATTTAATAGTTTCCAGTGGCAGTCTTTTATTATTTGCAAAATAAAACTAACTTTATAACATTTTCTTAAACGTGGTAAAGCAGTTCATTAATAAAATAATGTTTGTGGCTGAATGCCAGATTATACGTGAACCAACACTTCTTACAAAGGCTTGTGATTTTCTCAATTCTAACGTGGGATTCTATTCAGATACTGTTGTGATACCTTAAGTGTGAATAGATGTAATGAACATTTTCCTTTTTTTTAACTATGGAACAAATAATAAAGCTTTTAACAAGGATCTATCACTGCATTTGACTTGGTTTTTTTTATTCAAAGTTTCTGTTTTTGTCAAAGCTCCAACTAAGCAATTGCATTTTGAGTCATCATTACTAAAATGAAACAAAATAACAATTATCCAGAAGGATAGCAAATAATTAAAATAACTCAACTATATTTAGTAATGTATCTTGTGTTCAACACCTGGCTCTGCCCTGGTTGTAAAGACAGTATTGTAACGTACCTGGCTGCCGGTTCCTCCGGGTCCGCGGATCTTCAGCCACCACGGAGAAGGGGGAGACCGCCCGCTTCACCACAGCGGCATCAGCCGCCACGGAGGAGGGGGAGACCTCCCGCCTTGCCGCAACAGCCGCAGCCGCCGCGAAGAAGGGGGAGACCCCCTGCCCTGCCACAGCAGCTTCAACCGCCACGGAGGAGAGGAAGACCTCCCTCCTCCGCAAGACAGCTTCTGCCGCCGTGAGGACGGGGAAGACCCCGCAACTCCACACGGCAGCCGCCGCCTACTGGAATCCGGTCCGGACCTGCCACGTGTACACGTTCTGCACCCCACCTAGTGGCGCCAGCCGGTATTACCGGTCCTTTTAGGAATTTGAGATCTCGCCAATCCCAAGATGGCCGCGGACCGGAAGTGACGTAATGGCATTTTGAATTTTTGGCGGGAAAACGCTAATTAGTGTCTGGACTTCCTCTTCCTATTTAAGAGCCTCAGAAACCTTCCAGCTTTGCCTTCTGATGGTCGTACCTATCTTGCATAGTGTTACTCCTCAGTACGCGTTCCTTTGTGATTTCCCGTTACCGACTCGGCTTGTTCCTGTTACTGTTTACTGGCGTTTGACTCTTGATTCCCTCACGACGATCCTGACTTCTGGCTTCCTGACCTCGGCTTACCCTGCAACGATCCTGACTTCTGGCTTCCTGACCTTGGCTTGCTCATCGGCTATTCTATACTGGACTCTGGTGATCTGTCTATTGGACTTGCACACGCTGTTCAACCTGATTACAGGTTCTATCATACGCTGTGCGTGACAAGTATGAGTGAAAACCAAGGTGGCCTAAGTCTGGCCTAATGAGCCCCAGGGCCGGCCCAAGACTTAATGTCGCCTGGGGCGAAGTTTAAAATGCCACCCCCCTGCGCAGATTTAGAGACTCCATGCAACTTGTCTCAAGCTTTCCCCTGTCTGGTGGAGGATTTAGGTGGTCGATCCATGTATTTCTTCATGGAATCAAGGGGCACCGGGCACCTCCTGTCAGAAAGAGAGAAAAGAGTGAGATAGAGGAGAGATAGTGAGGCAAAAAGAGAGGGAAAATAGAAAGAGAAGTGAGGGGGGAGAGAGGAAGGAAAGGTTGTAGAGACAGCACTGGGTTAAACCCCTTAAAATAGTTGCCTGTATGATGCGGTAACAGTGGTAATTCAAATGAATTCAGGCCTACAACCCCAGACCAGGCCCCAACTCCCGGGCCGCAAACACGTTGCGGGAAAAAAGGCAGCTCCAGCAGGGAAACTAAAAAACAAAAAAAAGGATCAGCCAGACAGATAAAATAATGGACGGCGAGTCCAGAGGGGGTAGGGAGCAATGGCAGGCAACCAGACTGCTGAGGAGAAGGAGCGCAGCTAAAAAGCGGCCATCTGTAAGGCCCGCCAGTCAGGGCTCTGTGCAGTCAAGTTCTTCCACACTAATCTCACCCAACCATTTCTTTATGTACTTTGTGCATGGTCATGCTGGAACGGAAAAGGGCCTTCCCCAAACTGTTCATACAAAGCATAAAATTGTTCATAATGTCTTGGTATGCTAGAAGCGTCATACAAGACATGTTGAACGATGCTAATCTTCCAACTTTGTGCCTCAGTAAAGTGAAATTAAATATTTTTTTAAAAAAGGGAAAAAAAACATAATAATAAAAAAATAGAATTAAAAGTTGGGAATGGCGGTTCCCGGTGCAGGGGACTAGCATTAACCCTACTAGTGTACAATGTCTTGCATGATCACACAAGACTTCCTTTGTGCATGAATGCTCTCAATAATGCTCAACTTATGTAAAGTTACAGCTAGGTTTCTAACCTGGAGCCTCAGAAAAGTAAAAAGGGACAAAATAAACATAAAAAAGTAAAATCTGAAAAATTGGTATCGGGATGTTCAATTTTGTGGCCTGCAAATTCCAGAAAAAAAAAATGATAATTAGCATTACGGCTCCCTTTGCCAGGGATTGAGGACCAACTAGTTGCATGTTTCGTGCATTTGGATTTGTACAAACTCAAAATTTAACGGACAAAAAAACCCAAAGAGGTCTAAATGTTCATCTGAAATTTGCTGGCTCTTTCATACCGACTTTCTCAAATTCTCATCCACATGTCTTGTCTGCTCATACACTTGTCCACATTAACTCTCTCTCTTATGCTCTCTGAATGTCTTCTTATCTTCTCTGTCGACTACTTTCATTTCCACATCTCGCAGCTTCCCTTCCTTGTTTTACATGTTCTTGTCACCATTCAGTACCAGTAGTGTTTTCAGCTGGAGTAATCATGTTTACATTTACAGGTACACATAAAGCGGAATATTACCTATGGTTTTCCTCAAAACACCCTTTAGAAATGTTGGGTAACACAACAGCACAGCTCTCCTGTTACTAACATATTTTTTCTGTATTATATTTTGTATAATATTATTTAAAAGGGCCAACAGTTTAATTCCTTTTTTGTCAGTAATGTATTGAAACATTTTTGGAGGTTTGTCTTTTTGTCATTTTCTCATTTCTCATTTCTACTTTAGTCATTCTAAGTGCCCTATTGCTTATGCTGACAGAAGGGAGCCCAGTCTCCTGTGCTGCACCAGGAAGATATTTAAGACGTACAGGTACGTCCATAGGGGACTGAAGGGGTTAATAATGTTAGTTTGAAGATATTCCGTTTGAAGATATTCTTCTGTGTTTCTTTCCTGAAAATAAAGACTCTATTGGTCGCCAGTAGGGGGCTCGTCTGCCATCAACCAATGAAGTACAGGTGCACTTCATTGGTTGACGGCAGAGGAGGCCCCTGCCGGCAACCAATAGAGTTGCTCGTGCAGACATTCAAAATCCTGGCGCCAAAGCTGCTGCATAGTGTGTACCGCGTTAACCCCGTATTAACCCCATCTACAAAAAATGGCAAAAGATTTTTTTCCCCACGAAGATGAGCACGAAGAGTTGGCCGGCTCCCACATCTAGTATTTATAGTCCTTGATTGCCATAGTGAGCCACAAGTGAGGCAGAAACAGGTCCTTAATTATATCCATAAGAAGATAGAGAGACGAGCAATCGATTGCCTCCTGATGGTGTAATGGTTAGGTGTACTAGCTACTAGAGGCAAGGTTGCTAGTTGAGACTTTCATGGAGGGAAGGGATCAATAAGAGAGGACTGTATTTTGGGGAGAGAACACCAGCTGCTAAAAGTAGAAAAAGAGAGTGAGGAAAGGTGAAAATATGACTTGGGCTGGATGAAATGTGTTCAGGTGTCTGATGCGATTTATATTGTTCTCCATGAGTAGTTTGTTCAATTAAATTTATCACATTTGTTTGATAAACATTTTAGTATCTTATTCCAGGATTGTATTTTGGCAACCATTTGTCTATGCTGTTGCATTTGATATAGCAGGATCCCTGCTGTCCTGTGGATCTTAGTGTCTGAGGGTGAGTGTGGCTCTTCGTTAGCTTATTTCATCTGCTGTTGGGTTGCCTCTCGCTGCTGATTTTCGATTTATTACAAATCCTCCATCCACAACCTGTCTTGGCTTCCTAGCTTTTTTGTCCCCCTCTGCATGGGAAAGGCTACTCTCTGGCCTGTTAATTGAATCAGTCTGCTACCGTAATGCAAGATCTGAACTGATCTTCCTAGCAACTTTAAACAAACTGAGACTTCTCATAGTTTTGACCTGGGTTGTTCCTGATGCCTGGCTGATAATGCTCTGCTTCTGAGCAGCCCTACTTGACAAGTGCTTACTATTTTATTGTTCTATATAGATAATTTAGTTTAAAGTGTTTGTATTCCATATAATGTTACATTAAGTCTTTCACACACTTTTCATTATAGAGTTTTCAAGTAGTATGAGTTTTATTTTTTTTGTACCTAATTGCTGTCACTGCTAATTTAGGTATGGCTTGTTGCTTTTTTGACAACTGTTCTGAAATATTTTGTTGTTAGAGAAACATTATATCAACAAAAATAAAAATAAACAGCAGATGTCATGATTTATACAGAAATTGTGCCTGCCTGAATTTTTGGGTGTTTTGAAAGTTCACTTACATGAGGGCTTCTAATGTTCCTCCACTTATATTTATAGTTGCAATGCAAAAGGTCAAGTTGGTTCAGTGATCTTTAATCTAGCAATAGCATACGGACCATTCAAAAAATAAAGTCTAATTGATATTTTAATTTCTAGAAAACTACTGTATTTGCTCAATTATAAGATGACTCTGATTATAAGATGACCCCCCAATTTGAATATTAATTTAGGAAAAATTATGCTTTTATTTCTTTTTATTTGACAACCCCAGTTATGCACATCTGCTTGCTACTCTGTCCCTCAGATATACCTTATACACCTCTATATGCCACTTATGCCACACCGACACCCAAACACACACACACACACCAGGAGGGCTCTGCCACACTGACACCCACAAACACACCAGGACAGGCTCCTGCCACACTACACTCAAACACACACACCAGGACAGGCTCTGCCAGACCGATACCCAAACACACACACCAGGACAGTCTCTGCCACACCGACACTCAAACACACACACACCAGGAAAGGCTCTGCCGCACTGAAGCATAAAAAATATTTTCTACACTGCTTTGTCATTAACTGCCCCTTTTGTAATTTTGCCCCAGCCTGGCTCCCTTTAGTGTTGATTAATGTGTCCCCCGCCACAACCTTGTGCATTGCCCCCTTTGTGCATTTATGCCCCCACACCCTTGTATATTGATTTATGTGATGCCCCTGTTACCTCGTCCGTCGAGTGTTCGGCAGGAACGCCGAGACGCAGCCCGCGTGGTCGGCTCCCTGCTCACGCCGTCGCGGTGAGCTGCTGCCGGGTCCGTCCTCCTTTGAGGCGCGCGTCCCCGGCGAGTTCTAGTGATCGTGACGGGGCGCGCGCCTCTGCTTCGGCTTAATTCTTGAATATGCAGGTCACACTTAAAGTGACAGATATAACTTTTCCTCCTCCCCCTAATAAGGAGGGTAGGAGGATCTGCATTGTTGGAGGGATATTTAAACCCTCATTTGGCACTACTACCTTGCCTGTGTTAGTGCCTTTTTGCCTTTCACTAGCGTTTGTATCCTGATTTAGCCTACTGGTTTTGACTCCTGCTTGTACCTGACCTCCGTTGTTTCGCTGCCTGCCCTGACCTTTGCTTGTGACCCCGACTACTCTTTTGCCTGACCCCTCGGATACCGTTATTATTATTATTTTATTTATTTTTGTTCCTAAATTCCACCCTTATATTATTCTTGGTGGTGTTCGTGCCTGGTGGCCAGTACGTCCTCTCTCCTCCAGAGGGCGCTGATTCTGCAGCACGGATCCAAACCCTGTACCCTGGTCGTGACAGCCCCAGCCAATCCCATCTCTTGTGTATTGATGCCCCCATCCTTTTTGTATTGGCTAATGTGATGCCTAATCAACCTCTTGTCTATTGATGGTCCCACTGCCCCATGTGGTATTACCCCAACCACCCCCCCTTATTGATTTTGTATGCTTTTATATTATTTAATTTTTGTCCCAAGGAAATCCCCCCTTGAATATGGGTCCACTTTCCTATAACCCCTATTTCTTTGGTAATACTAAAATATTTGTGGTTTTTTTTCCTTGCTGTCCTCCAATGTGACGATCCTCTCCTTGTCAGGGGGAACTCTGTGAGCCAGCCCCCTTGAACATCATGTCTTAAAAGGGGCGGGGCGAAGAGCTGAGGCCACTGACTAATGCGGTGACTGACACAGTAGGGCACCAGATTGAGAGTGGCGGAATTATATAATTGTTTAAAGAAGGGTTATACTATAATTTATGGTAGATTCTATTGCAGGCACTGTGTACACTTCACGCTCCCTCTCTTCTTTGCAAATTCTCTCATACAGTGACACCGTCACCTCTCTTGCTCCCCCTCCCGTCTCTCTGTAGCTGCACACTCTCTCTCACATTGACTCAACCCCTTTCTTGATTGCCTCCCATCTCTCCAGTTTCATCTTTGCAGCTGCACCCTCTCTCACACATTGACTCCCTTCCCCCTCCCTTCTTTCAATCCCCCTTTCTTTCACATCTTTCTTGTCAGTATGGTCTCTGCAGCTACACAGAGAGATCAGAAGAGATGAGACAGCAACTGGACAAGGTGAGTGAGTAGGTGGCGGGCAGATACAAGACCTGGGGAGAGGGCATGGGGCACAGTCAGGGCAAGGAGAGCATTGAAAGCTGCAGGTTAGAGCCCCGCGCTGGACTGCTTTTCCAATCCCGCTCCTGCAATGTGGGTGCTCCACTCCCGCCCGCTCCCGCCAAATTTGTGGCCAATCTAGCCCACCTCCTTACCTGAACTGCAGATTTCTTGTGCACTCCCGCAAGGCTGCCCTCGAGTTGCTCCCTCACAGCGTCTCTTCGGAGTCACGGGAAGTAACGTCACATCACGTGACTCCGTTTTGTTCCTGGGCAGAGCAAGGCAGGAGACACTGTAAGGGAGCAGCGAGAAGGCAGCCTTGCAGGACTGCTCGGGATTACCGGGACCCGCAGGTACAGTGCCTGACCGCCCGCTCCCGCCCGCAAGCCAAGCAAGACCGCAGGACCCACCTCCCAATGCAGTCCTCTGCACACATTTTGTTTCCAAATAAAAAAGCCTAAATTTAGTCTGAACCGAAAGGGAAGGAAACTAGATTTGTTGTCCAAAAACAAATATGCTAAAAACGAAACAAAAAATGTGTGCATCTAGTGCAAACTGTTCATTTCATTTTATAAACCATTCCTAAATTATGTTTGCACATGAGCAACCATTAAACTACAAAAAAAACTCACTGGACAAAAATGTTAAGGGGTTTTAAATATTGGGATTTTACTCTGCCTTTGAAGTAACCTTTAATAAAATTAATAAACCGTATTTATTATGTGATTAAGCCAGGCAATTAATATACATGGCATATTAATTCTATGTTTAAAAGGTTATATATTTTCTCTCAAATCAAGAAGATAAACATTTGTAAAGTATCATTTTTGTTTAAAAAAAATGTACACCTCCTCAGTCTCAGGTAAACTATTATGTAATAGTTGTCACTAAAGAAAAATATCTAACTGACCAAATTATTTCAGGATGAATTATTTTATACTATATAATTAGTGAGTTGGATAACTTAATACAATGATTTGCTATGGTTTACCTAAACAATTCTGTAAATAGGAAATGGTTTTGTCAAAACTCCTGTCAAACAGCAATAAGTCAGTAAATAGATGAACCATTTTAAAACGTATAGAAATGCTATAAATCCTTCCTGTTTTTTTTACATTTTACATTTTACATTGTGTGAAATGTATAATATGTTTTTAACATATGTTCAATGAACTTGATTTTTTATTTGTTATATGAATAAAGTGGATTTTATAAAGTATACAACATTTTATGAAGTATATTATTTATTCTGTGTAGTTTTACACACTATAGTTGTAATGGGAACCAGAGAGTCTAGCCACTCCGGTTCTCGGACTAAAGGTGCTCCTCCAGGGAAAAATGTCTCCCAAAAAACCATACCACCAGTCACAACACGATACACCAGTCAGGATGCAAAATAATAGACTTTAGTTAGGACTGGGCATAGTTTATATAGCCACTTAACTAGGAATGGAGAATTGACAAAAACAGGCGGTTAACACAGATGATTAACATAATTAATACATAACAAAATGGCAGGAATTACACAGAGAACATGGGAAATAGACCCATTTTATCACACATACAACAATGGTGAACAGAGGTAAAGGAAAGTACCACACAAATGTAGACTAGATGTTGAGTCATTCTTAATACATATACAAATAGAAACAAAAGGGTGAAAATACAAAAGATTACAATCAAACTCATGCAAGTTAATTTAAAATTGCAGTCTCAACATTTTGTTTCCTATCCTGTCGGTTCAGATGAAATTCACAGGAAAAACTAAATTAGTAATTCACCCTAATTTACTTTCTCATGCTCTTTCACACTCATGCTTTCTTATTCTTTCATTCATGTTCGCTCACACTCTCATCCTCACTCTATGTGTCCCAATCTTCTCTGCTCATCGCATCCTTGTCCCTGTCTCCACTTCTTCTCTTGCCTCTTCTGTCTTTGTCTGCCTCTCCCTGTGTCTTCTTTCTTCCGCTGCTTCTCCATGAACCAGGTGTCCTGGGACACTTCCACAAAAAATGGAACCTCTGGGTACACCCTTTGCCCTGATTGTAGGAGCAAGGGAGAAGTGGCACTCATGTCTCCTCTTTACAGGAGTACTCTAGAGAGGCTGTAATAATGAAGAGGGATCTGTGGAGAAAGAGAAGTGTAGGGAGACATAAAAGGAGTGAATGAGATGAGTGTGAGATTATACATTGTGAAATAAAATAATGTGTCGCCCTTAAAATCATAAGGATCAGTCTGAGTGAGGTAGGTAATTCTATAAAAACAAGGAAGCATAGAAAATGTCATCAAAATAGGCATTTTTGGAATAAAATACACTATTTGGCACCTACAAAAAATGTATCTGTTGTAGTATTACATATTTTTCTTATAATGAAAAGAGAAATGAAGCGGAAAAAAGTCCCATTATCCAAGTTTTCACCAACATGTTTATTGGTCAAGGCATTATTTATGTAATTATATACATATATGAGTCCATTTTTAAAATTGTGCCAACAAGTTTAGGTTTTTTTAGTCAGCCCTACTCTCTATGCATGTAAATGTTTCTCATATCCTCCATCTCTTCTTTTATATGTAATATATATATATATATATATATATATACCGGTAATATATATACTGAGATCCTTTATTCTTTTCTGCTCTAAAAAAATACTTATATATGAATCTTCTATTAGAAATTGCATCGAATGCCTTACTGAAATCTAGATATGCTAGATCTACTGCTCTTTTTTGTTAAGCATATAGCAGAGCATTAAGGAAATTCTTTAAAGAAATCCTGATTCTATAAAAATAAGTGTGCAGGAGAGGGGTAAATACAGATAAGCCTTTTAAAAGGTTTTCAAGCAAAAACAGCTTTTTATTGCATACTCACTCAGCAGTGTGAAGGGTAAAAAAGCAATAATTCCTGAGAGCTTAACAGTGCTTTAAAGGATCATAACCTTAGCCCTCTGCTATGGGATATTAAAATAGGAGAAATAGGATAGGAGTGGCCATTAAAAACTTATGATAACTTACAAACATGGTCAAAAGTGGCATACATAATAAATACATTTATACATTCATAATTAAAAATAACACAAGGTCCTCACAACCCCTTATTAAGTATGGAGTGAGTTCCATACTTATACAACTATTTACATGCAATTAATCAACTAACAGTATGCGTATCATGTGTGGAGTGTCAAAACATGTCTCTGATACTTAGAAACTGAAGTTCCACACCTGAAGGTACGATACCCAGAATAATAAATGTAAGCTTGCGAGCAGGGCTCTTTCCACCTAATGTATCGGTTAGTCTGTTAATTCTTGTCTTGTCAGACCCCTTGAATATATGTATTGTATTAAGCGCTGCGTAAATTGTTGTCGCTATATAAATAAAAGATAATAATAATTATAGTAGTAAATGCAACCAATGTGTTATTTTTGTTGCTGTTATGTTTTAATCCTATAATCCAAAGGGCATTTTCCTGTTAAAACACATAGGGCAAATCTAAATAGCACTATATAAAGGTATTACTAATTAATGGAACTTATGGTTTTGAAAAAACTAAGTTAAAAATAATATTAACACTGCTGCACATGCCTCACCTTCCATTCACCTACGCCAGAAGTACTAATAAAACAAAATTCTTTTCCCTAAGACGACTGCTCTCCAGAGATGAGACAAAAGAAGACATTGAGTGGTGTACAAATGTTAAGCCTCCTAGCATTATTCCCCTGCTGCTATTCTACCACTCCTTTCTTTTCTTTCTTGTGACATGATGAATGAAACAAATGCAGAAGTATTTTTCTTCATCTGCCTGGAAAAAAAGCATTACCTTGGATGCTGAAACTAAATTACTACCCTGACTCATGATCTAGAGATATGAGACAGATTTTCCCCTTATTATTGCAGTTGAATTATTCAGCGGTGCCCATTAGCAAAACGATAGCATGACAATTTTATATTTAGACTACCTTGCTGACTGCATTGCAACTTACATCTAAAATTCTTTTAAACTGTTTCTGACAAGAAGTACATACATTGACTGCAATTAGTGAAAAGGTGAATATGGTAATTGCTTACTCTGGCTAAAGTGGAAACGCATTGCGAGCAACAAAACATTAACGAGCATCTATATTTCCCTGCCTAGCCTTATCTACAAGACCATACCTCTTTAATTACAAATGAACAACAGTAGTGAGAACTTTAATGAAATTATTTCACAACCGTATTCTTAATGGGGCACTGCGAGACTCATTCATCCTTATTAGTCAATTTCATTGTAAAAAATGACATTCATTTTTTCCAGACTTTGTTCTCTGTAACTCATATATTGTCACACCAATCCTTTTTTGCTTTGTTAAACGCTGTTGCCTTTCCCAGTTGTTACATTGCAGTACTTCAAAATTGAATCTTGGTGATCTGATGTCATTTTAATCTGACAAACCGAAGAGTATTCCTCAACTTTCTCCTGTGTATTTTGCTATAACTTTCTTAATCGTCTGTGTTCAGCTGTCTCTTTTTCGCCCACCGTAACACGATTAAACTTCAATTTAAAGTGACATTAGAAGCTGCTTTATTACTTTGGTATATTTAAACACCTGTAAACAAAATATAGGATTCACATTTAAATGTTACTTGAGCAAACAAACAACAGCACTTTTATGTAGTCTTTTAAAATGTACTGTCAATCATTTTGTAGAATTCAACAATGCTGCTATGCAAAATGTGTTATCCTAGAGCAGGATGCTGTATTCTGCACAAACAAAACTACATGTGTTATTTCACAAATATTTAGGTGTTTTTTGTAATATCGAAAGCAGGTGTTAAAAGTGTAATTTTCATGTAATGTAAATAACACTTAAGTGTTACATTTAATAAATAATTATTTTTCATTACAAGTATTTAACTGTGTTTACACACAATTGGAATTATCCAAAATACAATGTGTCAGAGCAATGTTATATTTGAAATATACCATACTTTTCATTGTGTGCTATTTGTTTCCTGCTAATTATGGTAAAATTTGTATGTATAAGAAGGAAATAGTCTTCTTATCATGCCAAAAATAAATAAATAATCATCAGTCATACAGTATTTACAAATAGTTATTTAAGTTCAGGGAGCATGTATTGCAAACCATATCTAGAAATCTTTTCATAATCCAATATCCATATTTCAAGAAATGTAGGTCATAAAAACAGTATTAGCTTTAGTAACCACAGTTATATTTTTTTGCTTTTACATCAAATTTAGAAATAAATCAGAGTCTTCTTTCCTCAAGAAATACAGATAAATAATTGATGAATGTGCAAGGTTTGTGAGATTTGTGGGTCTATTCACTAATAAGTAGAGGGCCCAAGTAAAGGGACCAACAGGGGCTGCATGTACTTAGATGCTAATATTGGGGTATCAACTTGCAAATTTACTAATATGAGTTGTTTATGCATGCCTGTAATCACCAGTGACTCATGTCTTTATCTGTAACAAAACATCAGAAAAAAATCCATCTTGCAAACAATTATCCACTACAGTTCTGCCCTAAATAACCCTCGGTCCTCAAGATATAGCTGAACATAGGTCATATGTCCACTGATAGGATCAGAACTTCTGACCTTATTAATTACACAATGAGCTGCGTATCTGAATAAACAGCATTACATAATAGACAAATATATACGGTAATAAGAAATGGGGGTCTAGTCATTAAACTGTGTGTGCAAGTGAGTTGGCAAAAGATGTGAGTTTTTTCAGCAGCAACCTTGTAGGTGTTGGACAAAAGTCCAACTCGTAAATTCACTAAAGCCAGCTCACATTTGCAGACGGAAAGAAAACTACACACAGCTTGCATACACCTCAAGTTGCTTTTCATTTGGAACTTAGGTCTTACTTACAGGTTTTACATGGCAACAGGTTATATTATATTTAGTTATTATTATTTTTTTCTTTGGGATTATATATTAACTACATTTTATAAGTTTCAGATGAGGACATGCAAGTTTTCATTTACCTCTAAAAGTAGTGAAGCCAGCACTCACGGTCTTAAGCAATAATGCTTCGTTTTTATTTGCCAAGATGTCCACGTTTCAGTCCATCCGCCTCCAGGAGCCCTATACTTATAGGTCACAATCATGCCACACACAAGATGGCCACTGTAGTTTCTTAATCGGAAGTAAGATCAGACTTCTAAAATATTTTGGCACCAAAACCCCTAATTGGTGCCTAGTCACTTCCCATCCTATATAAGCCCTCAGTAGACATCATACCTTGCTCTCTGATGGTCATGCCAATGCTTTTTTAACTATTTTTATTTATTGATTGATTTATTTGTTCATTTATTTTACTAATGACATTGTGATTAGAAAGCTGGGCTCCATTGATTTGCATGGTTGGATGTATTAGTTGTAGAGACCCTTGTGGAAACTTGTTTTTATTTCTAAATGACACTTCCATCTTGTGAGAGGGTCACAGTGCTTCCTGGGGTGGGTCTGCGGTGTCGCTGAATGCCTCACTATGGCTATTTTAAATCAGGCGTCCATCACCATACAATTTATGGCCACCATTGATGTCTGGAGGAGTCGCCATATGGGGCCCCTGCCACTGACATCAAGGCATTACAGCAACTCTGGGTGAAGAAAGCGATCCTAGATCACCTTCTACACCCTTTTAAAGTCATGACGTGCCAGGCATGCCAATTGTCACCAACAGGATGTTTTTCCGAGACATGCCTGGCACGTCAATTGTCGTGAAGGGGTTTAATCATTTTAGTTAACCTTTAACTAGAATAAACACTCAACTTCTTAGGGAATGGACCCATCAGTTTTTAAAACGTTGTGAAAATACATATCAAATTAGATTTAATGACACAAAAAACACATTTATGTGTAATGTATCTATCTATCAGCCATTTATCTCAGCTGCATGAAAGGGTAATCATAATATGGAAACAGTTATTAATAGTTGTTAAATGTGCTATAAATTGCTATAAATTAATGACTTCAGTTCTTTGCTTCCTTGGCTTGCTTGCAACCTTATCCAAAATAAAACATACATTGGAGAATATTTTTTAGTTATTATACTAACCCATTCCATAACTTTATTCTGCCTCTCATTATTTTCTACAATTAGTTTACCAATGAAAAAAAAATGCCATAAATCATAACATTTGGAATCGGAGGTACTTTAATTGAGGATATAACCATGAATCTATACAACCTTTCAAGGTTACATTTTTTTCTGTCTCTGTCATATAGATACAATTAACTGTAGAGGGATACCAATTTAACCCCTTAATGACAAAGCCCGTACATGTACGGGCTCAAAATGCATGGTTTTCAATGGGTTTAGGGACCGCCCATTGTCCTTAAGGGGTTAAAAAAACATCTTTAAAGTGGAAATAACAAGTGCATAGTTTCACATCACTATGTACACCTGTTTAAATTGGCAGTATATTACTTTTATGTCATCTTTGTTAATAAACACCTGCACCTTTTACTGTTCAAAGCAGAGAAGGTAGAGGTTTATGATGGAAGGACAACACCTGAAATTGCCCTGGTCTTATCTTTGTCAATTATTGTTCAAAAACATATGCAATGCATTGACATTTGTTATATTGCTGTTATAGTAAGTAATGGACATCTGCATCTCCTCGGACATAACCCAGCGGAACCTCAGACAAAATGGTGGTGGTTTTGTTGACGTCCTCTCCTCAATTCTCAAATCAGGAGAGAGAACATCACCACAAGCACCTTCATTTTGCTGTAACTTGAACTCAGGGCAATGCCCGGTGACGACCTCTCTCCCAATTGAAGAATCAGGGAGAGGACATCACCACAAGTGCTACCATATTGTCCTCAGTTAAAGATATGGCAAAATGTCAGCCACCCTATTGCCCTCAGTTCAAGTTGTGGGTCTTTCATTAACATCTTCTTCCCCAAAATTCCCATCTGATTATGTCTGAAGATAGCAGGGAGCAGAGAAGAAGATGCAGAGAGCAGAAGATGCAGAAGTGGAAGTAGTCGGCAGAGAAGGTAAAAGGGCCCACAAATTTCAGGTGTAAATTTGCAATTCGTACGAATCCGAATGCACAAGTCTAATTAATGTTCTCTAACAAATCTTCTTAGATTTGATTATAAATATGACACCACACTTCTACTCACAAAAAAGATGCAAGGAAAAACAACAAAAGATGTGTATTTAAGTGTAATGCACACACGGACAAATTTAATTATCATCAAACCCTAATTAATCCCCAAGTATTAAGAAATGCAGTATCAGCAGCAGTCATCAATGCCATATGCTAATTAACAATAATATACGTCAAAAATAGTTATCTCCATTGTTCTTTGTCATATAACACTGCCCTAATTGTACTTTGGAGATTGTTGACTGTATACGGTTGTAAATGTTTTTACATTTCTTGGGGTTTAATGAGCAATTTACGAAAATACTGGTAATAGGCTGAAAAATGAAATCAAAGAAAAGACTAATTACAAATATAAAATAATTTTTATTTTGCTCCGTCTAAAATATTTTTTTAAATAATATTACAGTGCTGCTGCAATATATTACATGTTTGCTAATATAGAAGGTGATTTGTAGACATAGAACACAAAGAATATGTTTACTGTAAAAAAATGTGCCACTCTCTCCTGATGTTCCATCGGGCTCGTCAGGACAGCGGGATATAAGACCCCATGAGGATGATGGATTATGGAAATGTTAACCATGACTAAAGTTATGCTCCTGCAGCCTGTAATATTACAGCAGAACATTTGTATGATACAGAGAAAACATGTAGAAAAGCTGTATACACATCTTGTATGTTCATTTTATTTTTTAATGCATCTTGGATGCCATTTTCCATGGAATTCAATGCATTGTATTGCATGTAAATTTATGGCAGTTACTGGAGTTAGGAAATTTAACTCTCATTTAACTCCTTTATGGCTGCCTCTACTGGAACTGGGTAGTGTATGCAGAAAGCATATTGCCTCAGTAGCTCACTCATTGAAATCAGTGGACGTAGCAACGGCCAATCATATGTATGCTAGCAAGACATCAGTTTTCACATAACATACATGCGATTGGCTGATGCTGCCTTCAACTAGAGTGCTACTGAACATGTGCATAATGTTTACATAGAAA
Organism: Spea multiplicata; assembly: GCA_009364415.1. Taxonomy (NCBI): domain Eukaryota; kingdom Metazoa; phylum Chordata; class Amphibia; order Anura; family Pelobatidae; genus Spea; species Spea multiplicata. Next base: position 987,009 of record VKOC01000165.1, read on the forward strand.
TACCTTCCTGCTTTAACCACTTAATGACAAGACTGTTTCTTACTCGTAGTACATTTTGGGACAATGGCTCTTTTAACATTTTTCAATGTTGCTGTTTAGCTGTAATTTTCTTCTCTCATTTTGTGCACCCACACACATTATATATTGTTTTTTTTCAGGGCTTTCTTTAGATAACATTATTTTTATCATATCATCTAATTTAGTATAAAAAATGAAAAAATAAGGTGATTTTTTTGTTAACAAATGACTTCTCACTTTTTAAAAAAAAATACTTTTACTCATCTGCAAAAACTAATGAACAAACCTGCTAAATAGATTCTACTATTTGTCCTGAGTTTATAAATACCCAATGTTTTTGTGTTTTTTTTGCTTTTTTCTGCACGTTATGGGGCAATAAGTACCAGTAGCATTTTGCTATTTCAAAACCATTTTTTCTCCCAACAATGTTTGTTCTGCCTCATGTGCTTTTACAGGTATCTTTGAAGCCGGCCAATGCAATTTACCCTATCAAACCATATTTTTTAAAACTAGACACCTCAAGGTATTTCGAATGTTGGTATTTTAACCATTTCCATGCACTAGTTCTACCATCAGCCTTTGTCAAACTTTATGGTAGTAAAAAATGTTTGTATTTTTTTTCACACATGTTGAACTCCAGGTATACATTTACCACTCCTGGTATATGTCACTGCCAAACAAAACCCCAATATTTGTTCCGCAACATCTCCTGAGCACAGTGATACCCCACTAGGCACACTATGGGCATTTATAATGCCAATATTTTAACTCTTTCCATGCGGGAATTTTTGTGAAGATATAGCGTTAATTGTAGGACTTGCTCATAAAAAATCTTGTGAGTGGTGGCAATTTTATTTACATGATGGCACTTGCGGTTGTTCTTTTCGGAGGGGGGGGTTGTCTTGCTACATGCCTCAATATCGAAGCATGTCAGCTTATGCCAATGGCTTATGCCATTTTTCTTGTGGGAAGGGATTTCCTCCCCGGATCTATGATCAGCCTTACTTGTGAAGCTTCCGTGGATGCTTCAAAGCCGCCGTTTGTCGTTATTACACTGCACCGCAAGCCCGTACATTTACGGGCTTTGTCGTTAAGGGGTTAATTTGAGGCAGTTAGAAGGAGGAGTTAGGTAAGACAGAAGTCTAATTTTCCAACTAAAAGTTTACACACAGTAAAATTAATTCAGGCAAAATGTAGTACAATAAGCATTTTATATGAAAATGGAGCTTAGGTGGACCTTTTAACAGATTTTACTATAGATCCTTAGCGTGGATTGCTATAATGAACACTTGTGCATGTAATAGGCCTCTGATTTCCTTACAAGTTGTTATACTATATATTCTGTTATTCTCTTTCTTCTCTGTATGTTATATTTTGTCCACCAAAAAGCAAATCAATCTAATACTAAGCCAATTATGTGTTTTCCAGTTTTGATGTTATATTAGGGTTTACTGAATAAGAAGTAAGCTTTTGTAATATTTTTATCTCCTAGCATTTATTATATAAAAAAGGGAAATTTGTTAAACTCTTTTGATACATAATACCACTTGTTTGATAATGCAAAGTTAGAGTATTTTTGTAGTATTACTATATAATAAATAAATCATTTTGGACTAATGGGAAGACAAAGATGGATTCACACTTCTGTGCCACTGAGATCAGATTTACATATGTCTATTTCATAAAGAAATATAAACATTCATGTGAAAAAAAAAAATAGTTTAGGGATGCATTTATTCATAGATATTAAATATCTTTCATCAATTTTTATTACATTATATTAATTTAGTATCCCAAAAAAATTCTGCAGCTATTGTAAGTTTTTTATTGTAATTGCTTCCCAATGATATTTAAACATGCTATACTTAAAACTTATATGTACAGTCAATTAAAATATATCAGTGAAGTCACACTGTGTGTTTTGCTTATATATTTCATGATTCATAGAACCATTCATTAGCAACGGAGCAACACTTTCTCTCAAGGTTTCTGTCTCCTGTAGTGAATTTTGGATTAATCGATGTGCTGATAAAGTTTTAGAGATGACCAGCTTTAGTTTTAGTTCCCACTGACAAGCCATTTGTTGAAGAAAAGCACACCATGCCAGTTGTTCTTACTGAAAAAATAAAGTCATGCTGTTAAAACACATCCAGCCTTAAAGAGACGTGCCTTACCTTCCTGAGTTATCACTTCCTTATAATTACTGCTTACATGCCTGATGTATTTAGCCTATGCTGTGGGAGCTAACATCGAATTATTGTATTTCTCAGAAAAGAAAAAGAACATGATGTCCTCTTAGCATTATTGATGAAACTATTTATAGCCTAATTTTTAGGTCACATCCTATCTCTCATTTTATTATTTTTACATTAAAACTTAATAAACATGAGGATGAGCAAATATGTCAGACTGTAGGTAAACCAAGCAAAAAATAAGTAAATAACTAAAAGAAGACTATGCAACTTAAATATTTTTTATTGTTTTCACAAGTCCTATTAACAATATATAAGGCTAATATAGTTTAGCAGAATGCAACTTAATTTGTTTCTTCTGATCCTTTCAAGTAATCAGAACATGGAACAGTAATTAATCAATATTTATTTTAAGATTTTAAGTACAATGTATTTAAATAATGTATCATGATATAAAGAACTGGTAGACTGGTAAGTATAATTTTTTTGCTTATATTTATTACGTAAAAAAGCATTGTATAGACAGCATAGAGGAGAGATAAGGAGTAAGGAGCATGCCTAGAGTATTTTGCACCTGGCGGGTCTTATATGTGGCACCCCCCACATATACTTTAAAGTGAAAAATGGGAGACTTCCGGGAGGCGGGCCCTGGAGATGGCTGCTTTTTAGTAAGGCTCCTCAACCTCAAATCTTATCCGTTGGCATCCTTCTGTCTAGAAGCAAATTTTATTTTTCGTGGAGGTTTTACTCCCACGTATCCATCTCGACTATTATTTGAAGAGAAAACTGTTTGTGCCCCAGGAGTCCGCACCTCACGTTGTTGCACCAGTTAGAGTACTGCCATTTACCCTACACTGTTGGGCTTGAGGTTCCGGACTGTGAATCATCTAGGTCCAAATTCGCGTGCATACTTACCTTGGATTACAATCCTTTCGCCACAGCCCGTCGGATTGTCCAGCTGGGGTGGATCTCGGCGTTTGCTGCGAGGTTGGTGACCCATGGAGTTGCGGAGAAGCTGGTCTTGCTGGATCGGAAAGAGGCTGAACCCGCTGGAGTCAGCTTTATGCACCTGGTGAAGGCCTATCTGCAACTTGTCCCGCCGCACCGTCGTTCGGCAAGATTTGAACATTCTACTAAGATCTTTGCAGGTCTGGGTGGCGGTCAGGTAGGGCCCAACTGAGCAGTAGTTGGGCTTACTTTTTGTTTTATTCTCCCCCACCCTTCCATCATTGTTATTTTACTCATTTTTTATTTCTCTATTTTCATTGAATTTGTTTGATTTTTTATTAATATTTCATCGAATTTGGCTGGACTAACCAGGAACTTACTGCATGTGACTGTTGGCATTTCCTTGCTGTTTTCACTGTTGGAAATCATCATTAGTTAGGCAGGGGTTAAGGGTGGGTTGTAGTTAGGTTGGGTGGTCTGGACAAGGTTTGGGAAGGATGTAAAGCAAAAAAAACCCCAACAAACATATTTTTATGTACCTACATCAGTTATGCGCAGATATTTTTGATTAAGCCGCATACTTGCTTATATTATTTATCCTGTGCTCCTCTTTTTACTTTACTATTGATAATTAGGTAGCACGTGGGGAAGGATGGGCTCTAATTAGGTGGGGAGGACGGGTGTGGGTTTATTTGTTGTTCTCTGTCTTTAGGGGTTGTGTTAAATTCACCTTTAATCTCTTGCCACCTCATTTAGCTTAATACTTGAAAAGTGTAATTGTACTTATATGTGCACACAGGGTGTGTGTGGCCTTGATTAAGCTAATTTGCTTTTCCTTCTGCTCTATTCCTCCTTGTGGTATCCTATCCTCTCTTACTATTGGGGGAGGGTTCCTCATGATTAACTGCCTACACATGAAAAAATATATGGACCCTCCAACTAAATCGGCAGGGCAAGGTGAGGGATAAGTCCACAGTGGCCTTCAAATCTGCCCCTCTTCCTGGCTCGGCTTCTGCTGTGGTGGATGTATACCAGATGTAGCCAGAAGGATGTAATCAAAGGATGGTTCAAGATCTTATTAGCATCATCTCTCCACTCTTAGATACTAAGCTTGAGAAATTGTCTGACTCCATCAGTACCGTTGAGTTGGTTTCCCAAGGCCAAATAATTACTACTCTAGAGTCCAGAGTGTCTGACATAGAAGATGGAAATGTTTCCATGGTTGCATCCTTTCGATCTCAAGACCAATCGATGGAAACCTTACAGGAACGTATAGATGTTCTTGAAAACTGTAGTAGACATAATAATCTGCATTTGGTTGGCCTGCATGAAGAGGTTTGTGACATGATCTAGTCACAAACTAGCTTCCTAAATCTTTGGGTCTGGTGTTTCCCCGGGGGGAACTGGTAATTGAAAGAGTGCATCATATAGGGCAACCTCCTGTTTCCACTACCTCTCGTCCCAGAACGATGATCTTTCGGGTCCTGAACTATAACGATAAGTTCAAGATCCTGGAAGCTTACAGGAAGACTTCACCTCTTTCTAATAAGAATCAGAAATTGTTACTATTTCAAGATTTTTCTGCAGCAGTGACAGCCAAGCAAAGTCAGTACAACAAATGGGTGAAATTTGCTCTTCTTCATCCGGCAAAGCTCAGAATTACTCATGAGGGATGAGCTTATTTTTTTGACACTCCAATTGCGGCTAAAGAGTTTCTTCGTGATTGTGCCAGGTCTTCTTCCTCTCTTGCTGTTGATGGATATTTGTTTGGCTTCACCATATCAGGTTTCCCGGAATTGGAGGTTTCCTGGTCATTTATATGCTTCAGAAGCGTTTAAAACGTTCCTGATTACTATGGAATGACTATATTGATGATAATCATGAGCATCTGAAAGACCCCAATTTATTCTGGGGTGCTTCCAAACAAGTTCTGATTGGGCAGCTTACCGATGATCTTTCCCGGGCATATGTTGCCCATGAAACCCGCGGTAGACCAGATATGCTGAAAACATATAAAGAAATCTAATCACTTTACGATGCTTGGGTCACTTAGAAGGCGCAGCTTTCTTATAATTATACCCATAATGCCTTTTTTCGATGGCAAGCTTTTAGGCAATCTCATTCCACACTCCAAGGCCAAGCATCATAATGTGGTTCAGATTAAGGATGTTTCCCAGTAATTGGTAACTGAACCTAGTAGTATTACCCAGTTTTTTGCTAAATACTTTTATTTCAGTGAAACCAACGACCCTGATATAAGGCTTCAGGTATTCCGGCAAGCTGGTTCACGCCTCTTGAAATTTCCTCTACTATTAAATCCCTCCCTCCCATATCATAGTCCTTCCCAAACCACACAGAGACCGTACTTTGCTCTCCTTTTATCGTACTATTTCCCTGTTAAACCAAGATCTGAAATTATATGCTAAGATTATGGCTTCTCGGTTACAACCTACTTTGATGAAACTTACCTCCCCCTGCCAAACGGGTTTTGTTAAGGGGCACCATGCCAGACAAAATATTAGAAGCCTAATCACGTCAAGGATGTCCTTTGTCCCCCTTACTTTTTAATTTAGCGATCGAGCCCCTAATACGTATTATTAAACATTCTGCTGAATTTGAGGGAATAAAGATGGGAGACATAGAGCTAAAGATTGCAGCTTTTGCTGATGATCTTTTATTATTCCTTTCTAATCCCAAGGTGGTGATGCCTCATCTACTTAATTTATTTCATCAATTTCATAAGGCTTCGAGATTTTTAATTAATCATCTTAAAACTGAAGCGTTTCCCATTTTCCCTCATGCTAAGCAAGGTTGGTGGGGGACGTTCTCATTCAGCGCTTAAGATGGCCACAATCTATAACCTTATCAGGCCCACTATTGACTGGCATACCTAAGTGGGCGTTTTTACCTCCTGGAAGGCTGACTTTCAGGCAGCGAAAAGTGGACCCTGTTAGTATGTGTGTGTGGGTATGTTTGTAAGTTTGTGTGGGGTATTTTAGTGTGCGAACAAATGTCTTTGATGACGCTAGTATGTGTGTGGGTATTTTAGTGTGTAAACACATGTCTTTGGGTTAAGTTAGTATGTGTGTGACTGCTCTTGGCAGTAAACCTAGACATCAGCGAATCATTACAAGATCATAACTAGGTGATGCATCCTTCTCTATGAACTGCCCTCCCCTCAAACAATTTCTTAATTGCCTTTATATAGACAGTTTATATATTAAAATTAGTTTAAATATTTATAGATGACACTCAGCTGGTTGTGTAACAGATGTACAACTATCATCTACAATTTGGAACTAATTTCCACAGGTGATATATACATCAACCATGTAAACTATTTTTTATCTGCTGTAGTAGAAGTATTATTAAACACTCGTCTACTTACACCAGACAAGCCAGAAGGCTTGTTTTTCCCTCAGAAATCTCATAGTGCTGCCACAACCACAAGGGATTCTGGGTAGACGCATGCAAATAAGGTTAACAATTATCACCTTTGCCTCTATATCCACTTTATACATGGATCCCTTGAAAGTAATTGCCCACTGTACAAGACAGCCTTTAGACAAAACCCTTATTTGCATGCACCTACCCAGAATCCCTTGTGGCAGCAACATGAGATTTCTGTGGGAAAAACAAACCAGAAGGTGTCTGTAGATGAGTGTCTAATAATACTTCTACTACTCCTTAAATTTAAGTGGAAGGGTGTCCATCACCTTTATCCACCATAACTTATGTAATGGTATTTCTTGGCTACCCCAAGGCTCAACTATTAAGCCAGTATCATAGTCTCATGCTGATGAGTCCCATTAAGGATGAAACAGCTATCAATGAGCATCTCATGTGCTGTGTAAAGGATGCTCTATGGTTTGCCAGGAACCACCTGGTATTGAGGAGGGAGCAGGTCACAGTCCGTGACTGCTGCAGGCTTATCCACAGCCTGCTGCTGAGAGACTACTCTCTCAAGGACAGTCTAGAGGCTGAAGACTAGCCCCATTCTCCTCGGCCCCCTTTACTCTCCCCCTCACTGCCCTGAAAATCCAACTTCCCCATTTCCCCAGGCTGTGTTCCACTAATGTGCTAACCATATGTGCCATGGCTGGAAATGTAATTGTACTCTGCTTCTACTGAGCTTTCGGTAAACTGAAGTCGTACTGTAACGTGTATTGCCCTGCGCTGCGTCGTAGTACTGCTTATCAACTATCTGAATAATGTTACTGATCTAGGTATTCCTGGTAACACAGACATTAACCTGTTTTATCTTAAACTGTTAATATATATTAAATACAAAAAAAAAGCTGTCAATGAGCGGTGATCTAGCTATTGCACCTCTTCGTGAGTTTTGTCTAAATGCTGTCTTGTACAGCGAGCAATTACTTTCAAGGGATCCATGTATAAAGAGGATATAGAGGCAAAGGGGATAATTGTTAACCTTATTTGCATGTGTTTACCCAGAATCCCTTGTGGTTGTGGCAGCACAATGGGATTTCTGTGGGAAAAACAAGCTGGCTGGTGTCTGTAGATGAGTGTTTAATAATACTTCTACTACTCCTTAAATTTAAGTGGAACGGTTTCCATAACCTTTACCCACCATAACTTATGTAATGGTATCTGCTATAGTAAAGTCCAACATCATCTGTTTCTTATATGATGATTTTAAGAGCTTAGTCATAATCTGTATATCATTTTTTGTATAAAAGTATTTCTTACTTATAATGAAAAAATATTTGTATGAAGTTCTCCATTCTAATAACTTAAATTAAAACTTCCCTTAAAACTTCCCATCCAAATGTCAATTTTGTTCTTCTGTGCCATTATCTTCTGCAGACATTACCTACAAAAGTGAAATATTTAGCAGATGTTTATAAGAAGCCTGCAACACAAGCCATCTGTTTATAAGGTCTACCTTCGTGAAAGTGCCTTATGCTATCTTTTATATTTTACAAAAAAAGAAAGAAACTCCATTATATGTTCAGATGTTCCATATAGTGGAGTGTCTTCCTTTTTTTGTAACTTATCTTAACTGACAGAAACAGATTTGTGAAAGAAACAGTTGCAGATGTTTATTTACTGAAACTTTCTCACACTATTTTGTTAATGAATGCATGTACAAAAATAGACGTGCTGCGAAAACCAACTGTGCACCACGGATAGCAATGTAAATGTAAATGAAATAAGTTCCAATATCGGTATCAATAGTCTTGGAACCAAAATGGAGATATCAGAACAAACATTCCTTTTATGTTATGGTGACTACATCACTTTAACCACTGCACGCCACCATCACTGCTTGTACATAACACAGATGTTTCTTTAGTCTTTTGTATTCTTTTGCATATTGTACAATAGTAAAGAGATTATTCACATTGCCGAGCTGTACACTTTGCAATTTTAAATATCTTAGTTCTATTGTGTATATCATGTTTAGTTAGGCAATATTAAATATTGAACTGACGAAAACAAAAAGCGTCTACTTACTTGTTGTCTTTGACAATAGCATGAAACTGTCCTTAAAATTGTGAAGGACTTTATATTGTTATAGAGACCAGGTAATTCAGTTTAATGACTGAGAACACTTCATTCTATGTAACTGCTTAACGGTTTTATAATGGCTGAAGTATGAATAATTTAATGGGGAATTAGACAATTTTGCTGAAAAATATAGCAATAATCTGTAATGTTTTAATTAACCTTTACTGCATGTAGGACACTTGATGGTTGTTTTTGTGATTTAGAATATAATATATGGAGCTTTAAAGATTTCATAATTATTCTTTCTTTATGTTCTTAATTGTTGAGAAAGCAGTTTTGTAATGAGCATGCTGTTTGACTTTTAGGTTCATTTTCTGCTCTGGAGAATTCAGCTCCTTGAATCTAGTGAGGTATAATCCAACAACAATAATTTTTGAGAGATATACAGACTAAAGAAAGACAGTTTTAGCAGAACTATGGCTTCTAGAAAGCAGTTGTCTTGAAAATAATTGAGCAGTTATTTCTGCTATTCATAACCGTTTATTATCCCTGGTGTTTTTAGTGTCATAGTTACTAGCATAGAATCAGTCTTTTTTGGTCCCAAATAATTCAAACTACGCACCTGGAAGACAATGGGCTTCCTGTTTAAAAAAAGTACATGCAAGTACACGTCAATGTGCAATGCATACCATGGATTGACCCGTGAGGAATCCCTGCTAATGAGCGCCTCTCTTGTTTCATCGCTAAGGAAAAATCAGCATATCAGAATAATTCCATCCACTATGTCAGCCTAGAACTGATATAGGGGTCATGGGCCTTGTGCAAGATACATTTGATGCCCTTCCATGCCTTGTAAAGATATATATGAACAAAGCCTCTACCTAAGTTTTGGGTTCTTGGCACCTTACAGATGCATATGTTGTTATATATTTCCATCACAGCATAACAATGTGAAACTTATTGCTGGACCCTGACAGAGACATTTGTCTTTGCTGCATAAGGCTTTTTAGCTCCTTAAGCTCCAGTAGGTCATTTGGTCATTTCATGGAGCTTATTAAACTCCTTATTATTAATATTGATTATTAAATGCATCTGAGTCTTCTTAAGGCTTTTTAATTTTATTTTATGATTATATGATTAGTAATGTGCCGTTATGCCAAGATGCACAGTGTCCATGGGGTTTTGGAATAAAACAGTGGACAAGTGAAGCTCTCCATTATATTATTACTTTATTACACCTCTGGTGTCTGTCTCACACATTTCAAATTTAAAAGAAGGTGGAAGAAAGGGCTGGTTGGTTTGTTAAGGTTATGGAGATGACCTATGCAAGGTGACTGCTATGAAAGCAGATGATTATTTAAATGTGTACATAATTCATACCCACTGCCTTAGCTATTCTTTCTTCAGTTTTGTGAAGGGAAGGGTCATGCTTCCACAATATCAAGTGGTCAACTGGAAACCAAATAGAACATGTAACACAAAAGCAAGCACTGGTAGGCGTTTACCACTGAAAGTGAAAAACATGTTTCTTAAACATTTCTGTGTAGTTTTTATGTAATTGAACCTAGAGAGAAAAGAATAAGATTGCTGAGGTTTATTTTCTTAACACACTAGGGGGTGCAAAAAAAGAAGACTGTCTCAGTTCTACACCCCTATCAGAAAATAAAGATTGTATGCAAAATCTAATCTCAACTAATATACTCAACTCCTTGAGCATAAACAAACTAAAAAATATGCCTAATTTCATATACAAGTATTGTGTGTATATATCTTTTAATAGCCCAGTGTGTGATCTTGTTATGTCCTGACATATACGCTACTAATATCAACTTTGATTCTAAATAATGTAGAAGCCCATACAGTACACAACTCTAAGATAACATAGAAATAGCTGCTGCAACTAACGAGTGATACGCATTTGTATACTAATATCGAGCAATGTATATACAATCTCTGTAAATCTATATCCATATAGAGAGGCTCCAAATAATGTTGTGTAGACTATGTTCACAGTAATTTACTTTCAGCCTGTATTGCAGTACTCGAAAGGAAGAGCTCAGATCCCCTAATCTGATACTTCTAAATTTAGGTTTTTAAACCTGACTGGGGCGTTTTGGCATTTGGAATAGTTCTTTGTATTGGACTAAAGATTGAAACTTTACTGCTGTGGACTTTTAGCCTTTATATTAAAAGGGACAGAGGCTTGATGAGGAAAGAAAAAATAATAACAGAATTCTCTTAATTATAGCACAGTAATTTGGAGGGGTTAAAGGTTGTAAAATTCAATTTATGCATGACAAATTAACAGGGATATAATTAAAAAAATGTTATTTATAATCTCCTATTTATTTTCTGAAGAACTAATATTTTCATTAGAATTAAACGTTTCTTATAATGTTGATTTTCATTAATGAATTATAAAATATGCAGTAATTGTGTACTCCATTATGCTGTTTTAATGACCAAAAGCCATCAGATGTTATGTTACAATGTAAACAGTCAAAATACTGACACCTTGTGGTGGAGTTCAAATAATCTGAATCACACTGACCGGAACAAAGATGTGAAAACAAGGGGGTCGATTCACTAAACTGTGAGTACTTGCGAGATGTGAAAAACATTTACAGCAGCAAATATATATATATTATTTTCTGGTGACATATTTCAGTTTTACTTATGTATATTCAATGGGAAAAGTTATGAGGAACATCAGTATAAAAATTATTGAAGGGTGCCAATTTGGTTTCTCACTATGCTTAAGTAAAATGCTGACAAGTAATAGCTATATTTATATTAAACATTAGAACATTGGAGAAGTTTGTTGTCAGCCAAATGTAGTTCAGACGAGTTAGGAACCTCAGGCAAATTCATCCTCAGGCTCCTAATCAGTCAAATATATATATGGCATACTCTTGCACTTCTAGCATTTCTGCAGAAAAATGTCTGTTTTGTGATAGAAAGCTAGATCGGTTGATAGAATTAGATTGACAGTGAGGGGCAGACAGAGAGAACCAGGGACGTAACAACAAAGAATGACAGATAATTACATTTTTAAAGATGGAATAATAATCAGAATGAAATGAAGGAAAGATGAAATCAGAGGGCAGATGAAATTGGGATTGGCTAAGAATAGTAAGTCAGATACTGTACATGTTACAAAGGAGAAGATATAGATCAAACCAAATGAACAAAAAAACGTAGACAGTGTCAATGCTGTAACCAAAGAGATTGTAATATATATACGGTAATACCAATACCAAGGAAAACGTCTAATTTGTGCAGTTGTGCGAATCAAAGAACACAAGATGGGACCCCCCCAATGAAACAAATGGAAATGAAAGAAACTTCAGAATATTTATTATAAAATAGTCCTTGTTTTGGCTCATTTACAACCTGTTTTGGCATTTTTTCAGCAAGAAAATGGGAGGAGACTATGTGTATGAAGTACAAAACAATCCTGGCATAAAGGGAGTCTCATCGATTATGGATGTGATTAGTGGTTCCAAAAGTCTGTGGGATTTTTTCTTTACTGTTTTACTCTGGCCAGTCAGTAGCAGCTAGAATCAGATGAGCATTAGATTACAGTAGTTTCATCTCTCATACTACAAGAGTAATTGTGAGTATACTACTAGTGCAGAAAATTGGCTGGGGTAGTGATGGGTTGTAAAAGCTGCAAAATGTCTCACGCTCTCAAAAGGTTTCCCTACCTTCTCTGCTGACTGCTTCTGCTGATCATTTCTGCTTCTGCATCTTTGGCAAAAGCAGAAGTGTTCGACAGAGAAGGCAAGAAAACATTCAGAGAATGTGAGACAGAGAGTGAATGAGAATGCAAGTAAGAGAGAGTGAGAGTGTGAGAGAGTGTGAGTGAATGTAGACCCATTCATTTTGGATGATAATACAGACCTTTCTGCTTAATTTTCGCCCGATTCATGGGGGAGTCTGGCCTTGTTTTAGGATTTTGTAACAATGACTAAATTCGCCAAAATTCTGTAAAATTGCAAGTCGTACAACTGCAAGTCTAATATGTACTGTAATGTAATTTTATAAAAACATTTTCATGATTTTATATACATTTTTTCAAGAAAAAAATGAAATTTTTTAGACTTTTACTTGAAAAATCTTTAACGCACCTATAAAAGCTAATGAACAAAAATTGCGACCGCTGCAACCCCTGTAGTTATGCCAGTGCTTAGAGGCAGCATCTCCAGCTTAATTTGCTTGGCTCTTTGGACAACCTAGGTATGCTCATGCCAACAGCAAACATGATCTGTTTTGGGATTCTATTTTAGGTTTCATTACCAATCTGCACAAAGTGGTAATGGAAAACCTTTCATTAGAGGACCTAATTATATTGTGCTTCTTTTTAATTTATTTTAAATATGTGCATTTTCTTTGTAATAATCTTTTTTAATTAAAATACAGAGTGTTATTTATGTGAATGAAATTTTAGCTATGGGGGATTTACATGACTCTAAATTGATCTTGTATGCTACAAACTATGTATATGAAACATTCATTCCATAGGTGTATGCCGTCAAAAAGCAGATTTGATTCAAATATATTTTTAGAAAATAATTATAATTACATGATCTGTTTATACAGATACCTTTGTCTTTTAATTTTGTATTTTAATTAAATATAGTTGGGTTTCAGTCTACATTATTAATAAAAACCTGGAATGAACTTATATGCCCTATGTAGGATATGTTCTTTCATTCATGCTGAAATAAATGGTCCCATGAAAGTCATGATGTCTTCATAGTGTTTTCAAGATATATGTATGTCAGATGGCGTCTCCTAAGGCTGACTAGGTACATCTATGTCATAGGGGAAGAAGCAGCATCTGCTTCAAGCAACACTAGTAAAGATGCTGAAAGTAAATTAAACCCCTGGGGATTTTGACATTAGTCTGTTTAAGAAAAGATTCATTTTCAACTCATGAACAAAACAGAAGACAGTTTAATGTTGCACTGGACTTTAAAAAAATGCTACAATAATCCATAAGATTTTTGGCAACATAACTGTTAACAAACATAAAATGTGTAATAAACATAAAAAAAACATGTGATAAACATACAAGCAGGGTAATAAGTTACAAAATTACTAGAAGTCTATATAACATATACGTGCAGAAAAAATGTAAATGTGTCCTTCTTATTTTAACTACAAAAAACAGATTTGGTATGCATGGTTTGAGAGTGTCAATCATGGTTTCAGACCAACATTTTCTTGACTTGGAATTTTCCATAGGTGTCCCTATATAATACAGAAAAGGTGACTAGTTTTCCCTTTAAAGCACTGATTACGCAGGTTTTCGGTTTGTTGATGATTTAGAGGTGTCTGCTTTTAGGGTATCCAAAGACAATATTGAGTTTAGCTGCTATGTTTCATGTTTCTGGGATGAGTTCTCTTCTTATTGTACCGTATGCATTTTAAAATCTAGTATTCAATTGATAATCCAGGGGTGTTAATAAACTAAAATGCACACTTTTACCATAGTATGTTATCAAGGCCCTACTTGGCTTGCCAGGCTCCTGTAAATATTATACCTGTTCTGGTACTGTTTTCACTTGCAGCCTCTAGTGGCTATTCCGAAATTACATGCACAAGTCTAAGTACAGACAAAGTCCTGAGACTACTACCACACCTTTAAGAAACTGCAGAGTTGGTTTGTTAAGGAAGTTGCAGTGAAATCCTTATATTCTAGAAGGAGCACAGAAAGAGACAAAATACAGTGTAACAGAAACAAAAAATATCTTAATTAAATGTGGGCAATGGCAACTCACTCTTTGTTGAGCAGTTCTATCGCTCATATAATCTGCGTGGAATTGAAACCTTTAGGGTAGCTGTGCTCTTCCTTTTATGGATCCAATTCCTCAAGATGGATGTGTATTCAGTAGAGGCAGAGAAGGATTAATAAATAACAACTATAATTTATTTCAAAATATCAGAATCTTATGTTAAGATGCATGAGAATGCTCCCATAGAACTGCAAATTTGCATTCTAATAAATAAATAAACAATAAAAAAAATTAAATTAAAATTAAAAAAGTCTCTCCGAGTCAGCTCTGCTCCTCCACATACAACATCTTTCACCCTTCTGCTGGGCTTCATTAGGTATCAATGTGGTATCCCGGGTCTTCATATGCCTCTCTCAGGTGGATCCGATGTCAGCCAAAATGCCGTCCTCCATGACATCTGGCATAACCACTTCCGCATTATGGTGATGCCATCTTCTCACGATAAAGTCCATCCATCTTCTGCATATTTCCTTCATTCTGATCCCACCTGCTTGCAAGGCTTTGCCTAATAACTTTAAATGATTCATTCTCCTGCACAATAAACCTCTTAAAACAGAATGACAAGTGGCATATACTTAAATGGGAAAGGTTCACATGCCATTTATGAAAATGATATATTGGTGAAAGGCGCAGTGTACACAATACTATTTCATTGTTTAAATGATAGTGTCAAAATCAACAACAAGCCGAGTTACTGAATACTCACACAGTCATAAGAGTAGCGACAATATCATCAAATTATTATCAGTACAAAGGTGAAAAGTGCAGGACAGAGACAGTATTAAAGTGGGGAAGAGACCCATAAGAAAAAACATCTGGACTGACAGAGCAACATGACTCAGGTGATGTCCAAAGCCTGTCTAAGAAAGAAACGGAATCGCTGGATTAATTTGATGAATTTGTAGTCAATGAATTTGATTCAGAATAAAAAGTATATATATATGCATTTACATATTTGTTAAAATGTACTTTTAAAATATTTTATTTCATTTGAATCAATAAAAGTATTTTTATCTTGTTAGTAATATTTCTAATGATTTCTTTATGCAGTTTTGGCAGAATACAATTTTCTGTAGCTTCAGACTCATTAAAGTCGATGGAAGAAATTGGGGAGATTTAAATAGTAACTGCTTTGCACAATGCCCAAGGGATCCTGATTGCTCTAGGAGATTTAACTATTTTGAAAGGAACCAAACCATGTGCAACAACGCCAGCACATTTGTTTTATTCTATCTTCTACCCCACTTAATTACAGTAATTGGAAATTTTTTTAAAAAAAATTAAATAAATTTCCCAAAACAATAAACACAGGTGCAAGTGTATTACATTTTTCATATTTATGCCCTTATATCAAAACACATATTCTAAACTAAAAAAGTGAATTAATTTTAAGGCAACACAGTAGCTTAAATTGTATGCACTGTAAATGTCCCATACACTCTAACCCTAAGGAATAACTAATGGCAAAAGTTATAACGTTTCCCAAATATGTGCAGTATATACTATTGTTTCAGGAGAATGTAAAGATTTTTTTGACGGAGTGGGGGAACAAATGTGTCAAAGTCTGCGAGAGGTCCAAGTAGTGAGAAGTGGATTTTTGTCATCTGGAGGTTGTAATTTTAATGAGGGTGGTCTCAGTGGAATGATGTGGACAGAAACCAGATTGTAGAGAGTCAAGCATGGAGTTTGTGGAGAGGCGCTAAGTTGATTATAAGTTAATTGTTCCAGGAGTTTGAATGCCAAGTGGAGTAGGGAGACTGGACAGTAGTTTGATGGGGATGTGGGATTAAGGAACAGTTTCTTTAGAATTGGACAGATGATGGCATATTTAAATGAGGATGGAAATACACAGGAAAGGGAGAGATTAAAAATATTGGTTTGAGGGTCAAGGGGGCAGGTTGTGAGGTGGGAGTATGAGAGGACCTGAGAAACCTCAGTAGTGGTGACTGTACTGAAGCAGTTGAGGGTGGCTTGTAGTCAGGAAGGGGGGTCGATGATTAACACCATGGGGGAGGATGTTATTCCTATGGTGTGAGTTTTATTTTTAAAATAAGTTCTTGGGCAGATAAGTTAGAAACTGAAGGAGGTGCTGGTGGACAGAGGTGCATCAAGAACAGATGTTTAGGGTTGTAGGAAAGTGGGAAGATTGATAAAATAAAAAAAAGTTTGTTTGGAGAGATGGAGGGTTAGTGTATAGAAACAGAGCACGAGATTGTAATGTGTAAAGTTTTCAGGTGAGCAAGACTTCCTCCATAGATGCTCAGTGATACGTGAAAACTTTTGAAGGAGATGGGTCTTTGTGGAATGTAATTTCTAAGGTAATCGGCATGAGGCGTGGCACACAGTTACAAGAGCGACCATATCTAGGATCGAGTCTAGTGTATGGTTATACTGAGCTGTGGAAACACCAGGAAGTAGAGGTATTTAAAAGAAATGGCAGAAGTGTGTTAGTAAGCATTAAGGTCACTGAGGTTTTGGTAGGTTTGTGGGGGGTTTTTAGGTAGTGGAGCTATGGGTGGTATGGGAAGGTTGAATGTTAACAGGCTGTAGTGGCCATCACACCTCCAGGGGACTCGGGTATAAAAATGGGCTGAAGTGGTTGCCATGGAGGGAGTTCCTAGCTTCTCCTACTTTTCAGACCGTCCTTATCAGCTTTGTCGACACCCCTCCTGACTTGGAAGCATGATGACCAGGTAGTTAGCCTTCACATACCGACTCGAACACACACATTTTGATACCTGTCGCACCTGTTTCGTAGATTGCACCAACCCTTTTTATGTGACTCAATAGACGGTGCTCCATCCATCCATACATTTACGTGCATTGTTTTTCTTTATTTTTGTTTGTTTCTTTTTTGGTTCTTTTGTCAATCTCTGCAATTCTCCAGGGCAGAACTATGTGCTGATATATCCTGTAATATTGTATCCGTGATACAGGCTGCACTGTAATTCCTTGTATCGTATGACGCTTATTGATGCACATGCAGTATACTATTAATGTATGAAGTCTCTACTCGAGCTGTCTTCTCCCTATGTGTATCTCGCCTGATGTATACTGCTTTATTGCAATGCCAGGCTGTATCATGTCCTCTGAACTATGCAATACTTTTTTTAATAAACAGAGATTTGAGAAAGTTTGTGGCATCACAATATGTGGGAGAGGTGGTCCATTGTAAGAGACCAACAGAGGACGAGAGGGACAGCAGTTTAGAAGCAGCAGGTGAAGATGGGTCATCAGTCAGCATATTGAAATCCCCAAGCATTACTGTAGGGTTAGTGGAGGAAGTGAGAGAGCCATGTGGCAAAGTGATTAAAAAGAGAACTCACAGATTGTTCCTTAAAAGACGAGGAGGAAAGGGAGGAAGTTGGTGGCAAACATTAAAGGGTGCAGGGGAGGGGAGAATTCTAACACTCCCCCTTATTTGTGTCCAAGTTTAAGTGGCTAAAGTGTAGACTATCATAAGAGCTGGTGCCAAAACTGTTTAACCATGTTTCAGTGAGTGCAATGAGGCTGAGGTATTTAGAGGTTGAAATGATCATGAACAACAGTGAGTTTGTTGCACACAGTGTGCACATTCCAGAGGGTGCAGGAGTGAAGACTGGTAGGATTACAGTGGACTAGTTTGAGAATGGAAAGTTTGCCGTTTCCCCTAACGGACAAGGAGAAAGAGTGCCACAACAAAAGTTTCCATATGTAAAGAAATCACACCAGCATGTAGCCTATCTCTATGATGTTTTAGACCTCTCGCCCTCCTTTAATACAGTAAGTGTTGCCCTTGACAAGATCGCTCCTGTCCGTAAATCCATCATCAGAGCATAAACATGGCAAGACTGGTTCTCAGAGAAACAAAAGGCGCTTAAGCAAATGGTGGAGATAGCAAAACAACAATGAAGGAAGAATAAAGCTAATGGAAGGACAAGTAAGTTGCTTGGAAATCAGTCGTTAGGAGGTACAGGACCAACATGGATTTTACAGGGAAAGTGATCAAGGATCAAAAAATGTAGCTTTTTCTCATCTTCTGAGAATTTAACCACTCAAGCTGCACTGAAAACGCTGTCCTGCTCTCAGAGGACATGTGTAAGAAAATACAAGATTCATTCACAGGCAAAATATCATCTATCTGCAAGCAAGTGATACGAGTCAAATGTATCAGCTTAGCCCCCATTTTTAAGAAAAAAGAAAAAAATATGAGGAAAACATTATCTGAAATGTCAGACTGTGATGAACCCAAATGATTCCACTGGGCTTCACATAAAAAGGTTGAGGAACGACATTCCCTCTAATTCTCAGTGGTTGGTATGCAAAGAAATCATATGTTATGTAAAAAAAAATCTTGTTTCAAAAGTATGTGCGCGCTGATTTTTTGTGTAAACCTGAAATTGTTTCAAGATAAGTCTCTCTCTCTCTCATGGCTCATAAAACTGTATTTTCGTATAATTTCGTATAATATAAATATCAATGCAATCTATGAAAGTATATAATTAGCTAAGATTTTATTCTATATTTTGAATTTTTAACTACTTTGTTCAGTTTGTTGTTCCATTAAAAAAGGAGGGGTCCTCTAATGCCCATTAACTTGTGTGCCACAATTATTGGCATCTCTATGAATCCATATGAACAAAATATATTTGAAGAAAATTTCCAGGGATATTTTACATTTCTTACTACTCCTGGGTGGCTGGGAAGATAAAGTTGTTCAAGTGTGACTTTCTGTTTCACTGGGGTATAAATATTAGGTAGTACATTGGCCAAATTTCCTTAGTCACTCATCACAATGGGTAATACCAAGAAATATAGCTGTGATGTGCAACAAAAGGTTGTTGAGCTTCACAAAATGGGAAGTGGCTATAAGAAAATAGCAAAAGCATTGAAAATGCACATTTTCATCATCAAGGTAATAACTAAGAAGTTTCAATGAACTGGAAATGTTATGAATTAATCTGGAAGAGGATGTGTGTCTATATTGTCTCAATGCACTATGAAGAGGATGATTTGAGTGGCCAAAAAATCTCCAAGGATCATAGCTGGTGAATTGCAGTAATGGGTTGCGTCTTGGGGTCAGAAAGTCTCCAAAACTACAATCCAACGTCACCTACATCACCATAAATTGTTTGGAAGGGTTTCAAGTAAAATAATCTCTACTCTTATCTGAAAACAGACTTCAGTTTGCCAGACACTACTAGAACTTCAAATGGGATCCGGTTCTAATTTGGGCAATAAACACCACTTTCTGCCGTAGTTTGATCTTCTAGCAGGGCAATGATCCAAAAAATTAAAAACATAATCAAATCAACACAAAATGGTTTACTGGATATAAAGTCAAGGTCCTACAATGACCATCCCAGTCCCCTGACTTGAACCCCATAGAAAACCTGTGGGGTGAAATGAAGAGGAGAGTCCACCAGCATTGACCTTGAAATTTGAAGGATCTGCAGAATGGTCTCAGCTCTCTTGCTATGTATTCTCCAACCTCATCAGGCCTTTTCGGAGAAGACTCAGAGCTGTTATTTTGGCAAAGGGAGTTGCATAAAGTATTGATTAAAAGGGTGCCAATAATTGTGGCACACATATAGTTAACATTTTTCTTTTTCCGACAGAATATACGCTTGGAACCTCACATTACAAAACGGATCGATCATAATTTGTCAAATTCAGAGCTATTTAACCAAGGGGACCACATTCTGTAGTACTGGTTGGGTGTATAGGCCACCCAATGGGATTTTTTCTAAAGTCCTATGCCTTTCTAAAGTTGTTATAGCCTCTGTTATAAAAGTTGTTATAGCTCTTCTTCCATCCCAGAGCAATTGATAATTTCAGTGCAATGAAGAAATTAATGATGAGTTTCTTCATAGGAAGGGAACTGAGTACATGTGAAGCAGTGCAATTTCAGGGAGCTTTCCATCCTAAATGTGTAATATAGATTGTAGAATAGCAAATACTTTGGACCACAGAGGTTGTATTACTAGACAACTCCACCACATATGAATCATCCTTCCCTCTTGGTCACAGCCCCTCCAGCATAGATTTGAGTTTCTCTTGAGCATGTATAGGAGCTTGTGAACAGAGAGGCAAGAGATAAGAGTAGAGTACCAGAGTGAGATTGCCACTGCAATTTTCAGAGCTGGTTGGCAAAATGTATCGGCCTAAGACCTGGATGTGATACCTACCGTGTCCGCTGTGGTCCCTCGCCAGTCTGCCACTGGTGGGCGGCGCTGGCGCGGTTATACGCACCCGTCCTCTCAGTGTAACATGCACGCGGCACGTACACAGAGAAGACATGCCTGTATTTAGCAAATGACGTATTTATGCAAATTAAACAATTGCCTGGGAGAGAATACAAGCTTGATGATAGGACTCAATATAGGGGACAAACATAGTAGATCTAGCAATTCTAGACTTGCCCCTAATCTTAAAAAAATCAATAAAAAAGTTTTGTATGGATTGTAAAAGTTTTGGTGAGGGCTTAATTGGGAGTGCGCATGTCATAGAGCAGCTTAGGGAGTGCCGTCATGTTCAAAGCAGTTATACAGGCTAGCCATGACAATTCAATTTGTTTAATTTGTTTCCAGATTGTAACTATATATTATATATATATATATATAACTATATATATTGGCAACT
>VKOC01000165.1:1024929-1040771 GCA_009364415.1 Spea multiplicata
CCTGTATTCAACCTGCAAGTGGAGCCAAAGTTCTCTAGATGGTCTGGACCATCTAGCGAACTTTCAAAATTTGTGGTTCCTGTTACAGGACGGCGGCCATCTTCCTTGATGGCGAAGATTGCCGGCAGCTGCGGCTGTGACCGCTCTCTGGAGCGGTCACAACCCATCAAAAGGTTAGTGTTTGGTGCCGCTGGATGCCTCCTGATCGAGGCATTCCAGTGACACGCTTTTAAAACGGGCGTCCGCCGCCATACGAAGTATGGCGGATGTTGACGCCCCGTGGAGGGGCCAGAGATGGCCCCTTCGTTCCGATTGAAGAACAGCTAACATCTGGCTGCAGCGTTTTTTCACTAAAAAAACGCCGTGTGGCTGAATTGGCGTTTTTATGGGCGTTTTTAGCAAAAAAAACCCAAGTGGAAACCTAGCCTTATAGAGGTGAAGCTGTTACTGATTTAATTGGCAAGGTATGACTTTAGTAAAAATACTCAGATTTAGAACAAGCTTAGATTTGTCCAGTAATCTTCATTAAAATTCCCAAAATCAAGTAAGATCAAAAAAAATAGTGGAATATCAGATACTAACCAAAATATTCTTGCAGATTATCAGTATTAAAATTTGTCTAATTCTAGGAGCCTGAAATTTTATTGAAAGTTATTGAAACCAGGAATTTAAATTAACTGTGATGTATAAAATATAATCACTTATTTAAATGAAAGTAATAACAAGAAATATAAAACAAAGTTATATATATGGCATTTTTACTTCAGCCTGTTACAATAAGAATGTACATCCAAATTATAATACAAATTTAAATACGTTTAAGTAGGAATTTAGTACCTGTTTTCTGTGGATGCGCTACTCAAACAATGTAATACGTTTTTTTATGTATGAGAATTAAATATTTTATTATAGTTATGATAAAGGAGAAGTAAATCTCTACTATTGCAAACTGGGATTACATCAAATAATTATGCAGTTAACCAAATCTAAAAATACAGTGGTTGAAACCTTTTCATGTAACGTTTTCATGGGAAAATAGACATGTTTCAAAGATTAATGTACAAAAAGTGGTATATAGAGAAGAAAGAAATTTCTTCATGTGGACAAAAACATCAAAAGGCTTGATTAGATATTATTGTAGAAACCACTGTAAAGTCTCATTCTTTTATGAAACTTTACATGAAAAGGCGTCGACCACTGTATTTTTAGATTCGTTTAACTGTTATTATTATTTTTATTACATTTTTCTCTGTATCATGAACCTACTATACTGTTTAAATGCATTATAAAGAAAGTCAAAAAGGTAGAAAAAGAAGATCCAAATAACTGGCATAACCTATTTTGGCCAGGACATGTGGTAACTTGAAAATGATAGCACTTGTTAGAGTAAAAAAAAAAGAGTTGCACATGGCTTTGTTACAAATTTGCAGTACGTTTGTGAAATGTTTAATTTTAATTTCCCTTCAATTCACCAATTATTATTTCATGAATGTGAAAACTTCTCCATGTATTCCAAATTAACTAAACATTAAAGGGAATTTTACTGGGGCGAATGTCTTGTGTGTTAAAAGTTGCATTAAACATTAGAGCTTAAACCCTATCTATATTGTATAAATGTTTCAATATGTCTACTTCATAAAGTACAACAAAACTACCTCTTAACAATAAATATAAAAATGACACACACTTGCTCCCGTAATAAAACAGTTCAGAAATATTGAAAAATATAAAGTTAACTAGGAAGGAGAAGTCAGAAGAACATGAGACAGGTATTGTTAGAGCAACACAACCCTTACGAAAAAATTACTGCAGTTTTTCTGAAGTAATACTGCAGTTTTTTGGACATGAAAAAACTGCAATACTGCACTTTTACTGCAGTATTACGGCACATTTACTGCAGTTTTACTGCATTTGTACTTCACTGTACTGCAGTTTTACTGCACATTTGCTGCACTTTTATATTGCAAACCTACAGTTGTACTTCAATGTACTGCAGCTTTATTGCATTTGTACTTCCATACAAAAAATACTGCAGTAAAACTGCAGTACAGTAAAGTACAAATGCAGTAAAACTGCCGTAAATGTGCAGTAATATTGCAGTAAAACTGCAGTATTGCAGTTTTTTCATGTCCAAAAAACTGCAGTATTACTTCAGAAAAACTGCAGTAATTTTTTCGTAAGGGAAAACCTTGCAAATCCTCCAGCATTAAAACACAACACGCAGTCCAATGAGTTTGGGGTCAGAGAAGTGCTATGGGGCTAGTAGAAGGCCTGTATCTCACAGTGTTCTTCCTGGGCTCTGCATTTTGCTATACAATCATATGTGCCTGTAATGTGTATACATCGAAATTCTTTTTCTAAAGTGTCATCAATATTTTCAGCTCGAGACACAAATCCTTTAATCCAGTGTTGACACATTTTCTGCAGACAATAGCATGGCACTTAATTTGTAAATAGTAGCTTTAAGGGCAAACATACACTATATGGACAAGATTATTTGGGACACACCTCTTCATTATTAAATTCAGGTGTTTTAATCAAACACATTGTCACAGGTATATAAAATCAAGCACCTAGCTAAGCAGTCTGCATTTAGAAACATTTGTGAACAAAATGGGTTGTTCTGAAGAGCCCAGTGAATTCAGGCATGGTACTAGGGTGCCACCTTTGCAATAAGTCAGTTTGTGAAACTTCATCCTTGCTAGATTTTCCACGGTCAACTATAAGTGGCATAATTGCAAAGTAGAAGCGTTTAGGAACATCAGAATTTCAGCCACAAAGCTAAGGAAGACCATGGAAATTCACAGAGCAGCATTACCAAGGACTGAGGTGCATGGTGCCCAAAAGTCACCAATGCTGTGCTGATTCCATAGCTGAAGAGTTTCAAACTTCCACTGGCATTAATATCAGCACAAACCACTGTGCGACAGGAGCTTATGGAATGTGTTTCCAAGGCTGAGCAGTTGCATACAAGCCTCACATCACCAAGTATAATGCCATACATCAGATCGAGTGGTGTAAAGCAAGCCGCCACTGGACTCTGGGGCAGTGGAAATGTGTTCTGTGGAGTGATGAATCATGCTTCTCTGTTTGGCAGTCTGATGAGCAAGTCTGGGTTTGGTGGATGCCAGGAAAACGTTACCTGCCTGACTGCGTTGTGCCAACTGTAAAGTTTGGCAGAAAAGGGATAATGGTATGGGACTGTTTTTCAGGGATTGGGCTAGGCTTCTTACTTCCAGTGAAGAGAAATCTTAATGCTTTGGACAATGCTATGCTTCCAACTTTGTGGGAACAGTTTGAGGAAGGCTCCTTTCTATTCCAGCATGACTGTGCCCTAGTGCACAAAGCTAGGTCCATAAAGACATGGTTGGATGAATTTGGTATGGAAGAACTTGACTGGCCCACACAGAGCCATGACCTCAACCCCATCGAACACCTTTGGGATGAACTGGAATGGAGATTGTGAGCCAGGCTTTCTCGTCCAACATCATTGCCTGACATAACAAATGCTCTACTGGATAAATGTCCAAAAATCCCTACAGAAACACTCAACAATCTTGTGGGAAGCCTTTCCAGAAGAGTAGAAGCTGTTGCAGTTACAAAGGGGGGACCAACTACATATTAATGTATTAATTAATAGAATGCAGTGTCATAAAAGTCCCTGTTGATGTAATGGCTAGATGTCCCAATGGTTTTGTCCATTTAGTATATATACTTGGATTAGAAATGTGCAAAATGAATGCAAAAGAGTGGTTGTAAATGGACAATGCTCAAACTCGACCAAGGTATTAAGCGAAGTACCTCAGGGGTCTTTCCTGGGTCCTCTTCTTTTTAATGTGTTTATTAATGATTTCCCATATTGCATTGAGAGCCATTAGTCAGGGTAATACAGTCTAACATTGATGTTGCTTCTCTGCAGAAGGATTTAGACAGAGTGGGAGATTGCGCAGGCAAGTAACAAATGAAGTTCAATACAGACATATGTGAAGTTATGCATTATGGAAAAAATAATAACAATGCATCATATACTTTTTAATAGTAACTCATTTGGGAAAAACTACTAAGGTGAAAAATTTAGGATGACAGACTTAGCAACAGTGCACAATGCCTGTCAGCACCTGCAAAAGCCACATGTATAAAACTGGGTTTTGATTCATAGGAGGATTAGGAGGATATCATCTTGCCTCTTTATACACTAGATCAATGGTAAGACTTCACCTTGAAAATGCGGCGGAGTTCTGGGAACCGATCCTTAAAAAGGACATTATGGAACTAGAACAGAATAGAAAAGAGGACCACACAATTAATAATTAATAAAGATTGGAGGTGATTTTATAACATTGTATAAATATGCCCAGGGCCAATATTAAGAGCTTTCCAGTGACCTGTTCATTAACAGAAATGTACAAAAAAAACAGAGATCATCCTCTGAGACTGAGCAAACAATTCAAAGCCAACAAAGGAAGGGACTCTTTACAGTAAGGGCAATATAGGTATGGAATCCACTGCCAAGAGAGGTGGTGCTATTTTAACCCCCATCCCACTGGGGGTGAATGGGAGACATGATGGGGGAGTGTGCCTCCCTTTTTATAGTATTTATCCCCCCATGTTCCAAATTTATTGACGCTCATTCTGTCGAAGAGGGAAGGAGGAAGGGAACATTTATTTTTGGTTAACAGGGAGTCCTGGGGAACTTAGTTTCATTTACTTATTAATTTATTTTTATTATAGCATTTGTATGTTTGTCATGTCTAAGTTTTATAGTTATCTTAACTTTACCTAGAAATCAGGAACCTGGTTGCTCTTCACTTTCACCAACTCCTGCAGCTGATGATATAGTCTTGAGAAGATAGAAAAGCTCTATTTCTCCTGCCATCTCCTTCTTGTGTATGCTAGATTAGCAAATGAGGACAATATGTGTATGTATGTATACACTTCTCTGGAACAGTGTAATGCTCCACCATACTTGATCATTATAGCTTGCTTTGCCAGGGCACCTCCTGCTTTGACTGACAGATGTGACAAGGGAGTTGGCAGCCAAGTGAAGAGTCCCCTGTGGCTTAGTTGTGCCCCTCTCATAAACCAAATTACTATGTGTAAAAAAGCCTTTTATTTTATTTTTCAACAGTCAAACCATTTACACAGTATGCTAGTTATTTTATAAAGCAAATTTCATATATTTTTTATCATGTGCCAATTAATAATGTTGACATACTGTTTATTCTATTTTAATATGATATATTCACATCACAGGTTTTAACAATCCGCAAGGCTTTCAAATGATTTCTTTATTGTAACCTTTGTAAAACTGACCTAAAAATGTATCATAAAGTTCAGATTACAGAATATTCCAGTACATGTTGATAATTCAAAAAGCCTGCAATTGAGTAAACTAGGGCATTACTCTGCATTAACCGGGTTATAGAAACCCCTCTCTTTTCTGTTACCTCTGAGCATTTAAAAGGCCTGTTTTTTACTACAGAAAAGAAAGAAAAATCAGCATACTGTTTTAGAAGCAAAACACTAAACTATCAGTGCCTTCCAGCAATTTAGCTGCTTCCCAATTCACCATATCCAAGTACTTTCTGAATATTGTATGAGGTACTTAAAGGTGAAGACACAGATGTTGCGAACATCCATATCCATAAATCATTATTAACGACTAAGCCTACTGACAGAGTTCTCAGGGTGATGGCAATGCATGCTAGAATGTGAATGACAACGCCTTTAAAAATGCATCAGTTATTTCCGCTCCTTGCAGTGCACAATTTTATTAAATATGATTAAACTTCTCATCCTTCTGACTTGGGTAGAATATAATAATGTGCCTGCATTTCAGCCCAACTCCCTTGACTGCTTCAAAATCATCTGTAAGTGACTGAAAAAAATCTTTCCAATCTAAATTCTACCATATCAAAGAAGATGAATGCAAAGACACCTTGCAATCTTTAAAGTAATCATTTCCACAGTGCACAGTTATGCAGTTTAAAGCGCTATAATATTTTTTTTTTAAATTACACCTGGCAGCTACATGTGACTGCCAAGTCTTTGCTGTTGACAAAGTTGGTATGACGGAAACAGAAAACCTTCTTTTCTCCCTGAAGAACTCTACTTGTATGTGGAAATTAAATATATTTGTATTGATGTTGATTTTATGATATTAAGAAAAATACCAAATTGAGTTGCGGTAGCAATACGAGTTGACATATTGATTTTTTTTAATAAGAAGATAATATAGGTTGTCTATAAACAAAGCATACTACATTAGCCCAGGACTATATTAACCAAGGGACCAATGGAACAATTGCTCCAAGGGCCCATGAAGAAATTACTCCAGGGACCCAAAGTAGTAGTGGGCCTGTAGTAGACTTAACACTTAATTTGTAACCATCCACAAAGCAAGTAGTGGTGCCTAGAGCTGGAAATGCAGACTAGAAAGCCAATATTTAAAATAATGTGATTTCATATTTTTTAGTTTATGTGGGTATAGGTTAGCCATAATCATATTAATGTAAGCAATTTAACATTACTGTTTGAGCTAAGAGGGCCTTTTGATCATTGTTTTCTGTACTGGACATATAGGTGGCAGGTCTTGCAGGGAATACATACCCTTGTAGGCACGGAGCCAGATCCAAAAAAAGAAGGTACAGAAGGATACACCCGAAACATAGTCAGACAGCTCAGATTCAGAGGCAGGTAGCACAGACTTGTAGTTGGGTAAACAGGCAAGACATCAGATCCAATATAAGTTGAAATATTCAGATTATGGTCAACAATATAGGAGAGCATGCAATTGAGTACAATAAAATACATTAGCAACACAGCCTCAAAAGCGGCAGATAGAATTGAGCACCTGCTTGCAAATACGCGTCCCAGGTTTATGACCCCGATCAACTGCTTTTAGAATGAGGCATAACATCATTAATAAGAATAAACATTTTATTAGGATTTTTAAATTTTATTACATAATTAATTACTATTATCTGTTCACTGATTTGTGGCTTTAGGCAAAAGATTATTGATTGGTCTCACCAATTAATGTCAGTGTGGGTAAACTTTTCACTTACAAGTGATCTGACATCAATTACAGATTTTATTTTACAATATTCATTTTGGTTTTATTTAAGTCACTAACCAATAGCTAGTGACATAATTTGATCATCATCATACCACTAACCGTGACCTTACTCTAACTTTTAACTGCAACTAATATTATCACAATCCACTAACAGTACCCCAGCACTACCACTTACACTAACATAACTGGTAAGTATAATCACTAAGCAGTTTAGTTTTTTGCTAAATCCTTAGTTTTTGGTACATTCATGTTTGCTTTTGACCATTTAAATAGGTAAGTAGAATGTCTTTGAAAACCTCAGGGGATGTGCGATCAAGGAATTTTTCTTAAAGACTTGTGGCTGAATTTCTGCCAGAACCAAAAACTTTTATTAGGAATAAAATTTAATGAAAGAATGCATGGTTAAGTAAGTCTGATTGGTGCCTTCTATTCAACTGGATTTAGCTGATGTTGGGATCCTTAAGACTAATGGACTTTATTTTGAGCTCATTTCATGGCTTACCTTTTCCAGAGATAGAGCTTAATGTGTCAAGGCCTGACTTCCGCCTTTCTAATCTGCCCATTTTTTCCTGATCTAGGGACTTTGATCAGTGATTGGTCTTGTCTTTGATCTAGGATATCTTAATGCCTATCCATTGCATATTTACATTTTTCACTAGCCTCTACCTCTTCTGATGGCAGGCGAGTCCTTCTAGCTACCACCCTCTCTGTAAAGCAAAAATTACATTACATCTAAACCACTGACAATTTAGTTTTAGACTGTGGATTCTTGTTCTAACATTTCTCTTCCAAAATAAACCTCTCATGTACTTTGTTAAATCATTTAATTGTTTCTATCACATCCACTCCTCCTTTGCCTAGAATATTTACCAGAATACGCTTAATGTTATCTTCCTTACAGGCATGTGATTTGGCACTTTTTAAATATTTTAATTTGTAATCAAATCAAGAGGCCATAGAAAGAAAGATTTGTTCAATTTCCGTGCTTGATTTTAATAAACTGCATCTCTTGTTTAATATTTAATAAACTATTGCTAGAACTCCTGAATAGACTCAAACACATTTTCACAGATCACAAAGCTTTCAATTCCAGAGGGCCCTACGTACAAAAAGTTTCCTTCCCAAGTAAAGCTATTCATTTTTTCTTCCAGTTCTATTTCCAAGCTCTAGTTAAAGAACATTAGTCGGACACAGAGGTGTTGCTTGGTTCTACAAAGATCTGGGGCCCAATAGTAATTGTAGCATGAACATTTTACCTAACTTTTTGAATATATGCAGAACATACTATTTTATAAATTGTATTAATATTTTACATGTAAAAATGTTGCTAGCTAAAAGCAGAATATATATTCCCGAAGTCCTATATAGAGTAACCTTTGAGCTTTTTAACTTCCTTGCATGCTTGTGGCTTCCCTCCTCATATCAAAATCATACATTGGTTACCAGCTGGAAGTATACCAAAACACTTGGGACTTCAGCTCATTCCTAGCAACACTCCTGGTTGGTTACATGTAGAGAATAGGAAACATAAGCAAAAATAGATGGACAATGCTTGGAAATCTGCATTGTCCAAATCTGCAGCCTATAGTCATGAATTGGTAGAGCTACTAACAAGCCATTCTGTTTGAATTCTGTATCATTCTTATAAAACTATCACGCTATACATAGGGCGAGTATTTTTTTAAATAATGTTTGGCCTTCATATGGAAATCTATATGCTCTGCTGATTAATGTTTCATATGTGGCAGCTCCTGTCTGTCACTGAATGGTATATCTCCTGGGTAAAAAGATTCAGCTTGTGTGGAAAATAAAAAATAAGCACAGATGAAACATGCGCTTTGTATTTTCAATTTACTTGAATTGAATCTAGACCTTTGTAAAATATTTATTGATTAAACAAAAAGCCATAGCCTTGTAAATACATTAAATAAAAACCTTGAAATTCAATAGTCTTTAGTAATGCATCTCTTCCAACTATAGTCCTCCAAGGCCAAGAACTCAGCATTTCCCCAATGATACTTAACACATTGCTTGATGGTGAAATTTTTTAATAAATGCATAATAAAGTTGTGATTGTTCTTCATTTATAATTTTACAGCATATGAATTGGTTTTGCTTAATGGGTTCAGTGCTTATTAAACAAACATAAGTTTTGGACTGGTGACTGTAATGATTACACGATGACTGCATCGTGACAATGGATAAGCTCCTTAAACACATGGAATCCAGACTCTTAATATGTGGAATAGTAAATAGTCTGAGTCGTGTGTTGCTCTCTAAAGCTTAAATACCATACCCTATATACAGTTTTTAGACACAGCCGCCATAGAATTAAAACAGTACTAGATAAAAGCTAACATATTACAAATGTGGGTCTAAAGGATTTTTATTTGGATTTAATAACTAGGGCAATAGGAAACAAGGACATTGTTTATCCAGGCAGTAGAGCATTACATTCATAACAACAACGCCCCATTTTTTCCCATATAATATTTGTTGATCTCTTCAAATGTTGCTTTCTGCAATATAATTGCTCCTGTTTGCCTTATATGTTAAATGTCATGCCAAAGCAATTTACTCTGTGAAGGTGAAAGTTGTTGAAACTAAAAACAGGTATCTGTTAATAGCACTCAAGAAATAGAGCTAATTTCATTTAACTGGTACGAAGTATGTGTTCCATGGCTACTCTAGAGTCACCAAAACTAGAATGAATATTTCAACCTTGGAGTTACACAGGTTATCACCATCTGTTCTCTCTAAACTATTGATTAATTAGCTTATTAAATCCGACCTCAATAATAGAATATAAGAACAAGTACTTTATATTTTTGTTAGCTCAGTAACAATTCACTATGTGCAAGTCACAGGAAAAATGAAAAAAAAAAAATAATGGTGGGTTGTGCTTTTATTACAGCATTAATGTTTTAGCCTTCTAATTTTATTTAATATATGTTTTGGTCCTTGTACTCTCTACTTCTCTGACGCTTTTGGAAAACATTACTGGTATTCTTTATTTTGCAATACATTACTGTATTATTCAGTCATTGTGTACGTACACCACTGTAGTTAAAGCAAAGAGGTAAACTCAAAAAACTGTGTATAAATACAAGTTTTGCAGTTGTCCTAATGTAAATTCAGCAGTGCTATATACAAACAATACCTAACAATATAAACAATATAAAAGCAATGCTTCCTTCTATCTGCCTTTAGGGAAACTCAAATTATTTATTTTTTTAAGGAACGCCAGCAGATTATATAGAACTATTACAATAGGGAGAATAAAAATTGACAATATACATAATTAACTATGGCATTGCATAGTGGTATAGAAAGAGAAGAGGGCCCTGCTCTTCTGAATTTACAGTCTATTGGAAGGTTGCGGGGGAAAGGAGACAGAGGGTTTCAGCTTAATTCTTTACTCTATCTGTGCTCACTTGCCCATTATGCTTTTGTATCACAGTAGCAATCCAAATATGTAATGTCTTCTGGTTTTAGTGGTTTAATGAGTTCAAAATATGATGTGACGTATTAATATTGGGAACTGTATTGGTGGCTCCCACTAGCTCCTCTATGCAGACCAGGACATCCATAATTCATCTTTTCTCTTTGATTTAAGATATCATTGTGCAATACTCTGGGATTTGTACTCTTACCATAAATGGACTCTAACATTACTCTACACAGTATGGAACACATGAATTGGGACTCTGTGCTAATACCTCAAGTAGTGTAATATAAAACCATTATATCAGTATATCAGTACTTTTAAAAACTCTAGATATATAGCTGTACCGTTTAGGATAAACACATTATGCAGATAACCAGAATGTACTATTTATTCAATATGTTTTTCTATTGTGAAAGATAAGGTCTAGGGAAGCCTTGGTTAAAAGTGTGTATTTCTTGTGAAACTCTGCTTTGTCTGGACTAACCTTTGTAAAAAAGTGTATGAGAGATGGTGATACATTTTGCTTTAAGTTCACAATTGATGCAATCTTCTCTTTTTTGGCTTCCACTAGGTTAATAGCAATTAGACATGACTAGATGGGCCAAAAATGGTTTGACCACACTTTTTGGTTTGTTTTGGCCCATTGGTTTTCAGGCAACAAATTACAATCCCCACCCATTGGGTGCGGACAAATATCGGGGGGGGGATTTTAATTTGGGAACAAAATTTGTCACCCACATTCCCTTTTGTTCACTTAATTCTCTCTCTCGGGCTCTCTAAATGTTTCTCTACCTTCTCTGCCAACCACTGCCACTTCTGAATCTTCTATCTCTGGCCACATCTCTGCTGACATAACCTGACGCAAACTGGCTGCCCTTGTGCTAACACCCCCCTTTTCAGGATCGGGGGAGAGGACATCACAGTAAGTGCCACCATTTCACCCTAAGGCGAGCTTTTCCAAAATTGCAGTGCTCTTGGTGACACCCTCTCCCCTAATCCTCCAATCGGCCTGCAATTTTGGCAAAGGTGAACTTTCTCAAAAATCGTGGCGCTTAATGAGGTCCTTTTCTTCTCTTGTTGGATTGGGGGAGAAGTCATCAATCAAAGCTCCGCCATTTTGGCGGACGTTAGCACCAGGTTATGTCTACTGAGATGCGGATGAAGAAAGAAGAGAGAAGATAAAAGATAGAAAGGAGAAGATAAAGAGTAAGAAGTGGTAGCAGACGTGGAAGAAAGTGTGAATGAGAGTGTGAGAGAGAGTGTTAGTGAAAGGGCCCATGAACTTCGGACAAACACTGAGCCTTTTGATGTCTGATTTCTCCTTATGCACTTGCAATAAACTTACATAATGTATCATTGAACATAGTGGCTTTAATTATTTAAGCTACAACACTATGATTTTGCATATGGAAGATACATTGGGTTTTCAAGTTACACCCACTTGATTTTTTGACATGACCTTCTAATAATATAAAGCTATTAATTTTGTATGGACCAAGTATGACCAGCAAACGCATAACTGATGTTTCTCTAAATCCTTGCCTATTGCTAACAGTAGAGTACTTTAAAATAAATAACATTTTTTTAAAAATGCTTTAAAATATGATTTCAAGTTCAACACTCATATGATTTGTATAGACATTGTCCCTTAATATTCCCTACCAATTCAGGCAAATTATACATATGTATTTTTTAAGCATTGTCATCATTAGCCTTTTCTCTCTCCAGCGTTCTCACCTTCACTATGAGTACCGCAAGTGCCCCAGCCACACTCTCCTTGTCGACGTATGTACTGCATTAAAAGGCCTTTAAGACATAGAGTGCCACAGTACCATGGAGGCTATGCTAAATTAAATTGGCAGGTTGAGCATTGAAGGGTATCCACCCCCCTGGGTATCACATCTTCATAGAATATTCCAGAGACTTCTAACTATATCAGTTATTTGTTATATAAGTTATAATTTTGACTCAGTTATAATGAGAAATAGTAGTAATATTTGTATTATGTTTTAAAAGAAATCCATTGACATGTACATGTGGCATTCCTTGAAACAAGCTAAAATATTTATAATGTGGATGCCTTCATCTGGAATTAAC
The DNA here is from genome assembly GCA_009364415.1 of Spea multiplicata. Classification (NCBI taxonomy): domain Eukaryota; kingdom Metazoa; phylum Chordata; class Amphibia; order Anura; family Pelobatidae; genus Spea; species Spea multiplicata. The sequence continues at coordinate 1,037,553 of VKOC01000165.1, forward strand.
TGTTATAGCACACATAAATAGTATATATTCTAGGCATGTTCGATAAAATGATTGCATTGTTAATAAATATGGACACACAGGCAGTAGTGTTGGTTGACTTGGCACACTCCAGGTATATTTATAGGTTTGACTTTGGAGTTACCTTTACCACCTTCATTACTGATAAATTGTGTATGTGAATTATTTCAAGTACCTTTCTTTAGCAAATACATATTGAAAATAAAAAAAAAATATATATATAAATAAATACTTTTATGACATTGCATTCTAAGTATACATAGACATGTATATGTAGTTGATCCCCCCTTTGCAGCTATAACAGCTTTTGTAATATTCCTTTGGCAATTCTTGTCTATTCATCCAGTAGAGCAGGCAGTAATGCTCGAGAAAGCCTTGTAATTGCCATTCTAATTCATCCCATAGGGTGTGGGTAATTGCAACCTGGTTAACAATTACCACCACTTTTGCCATGGAGAGTTTACACGTGACATTGTTGGCAGAAGCTGGATTTGAACTTATGGGCAATGGGGCAGAAGTCTGGCACCTTGACCACAACTCCAAGCCAGAGATTCTGTACTGCAGCTGTCTTTGTAGTGTATTGGTTTAGGTGTTAGACCTGGATTCTTGAGGTTCTGGGTTCAATTCCTTAAGGCTTATTTTTTACGTGGATCGCCGCGTATACCAAATCATAAGCCATCTTGTCTCTGCCCCTACAAGCCACCATTCTTTAGTTTATTTAGTGTGTTTGTTTGGAAGTCAGGCCGGCTAAAGGACTGTATTGGGGTGAAAACTAAAGGATTGTTTCTCTGAGCACTTACGTACGCTTTCTGTAGCATAATGGCTAAGGTGTTGGACTTAGTTTCTTGAGGTCCTGAGTTCAATCCCCTAGGCTTCAACTGTATCTGTTTGTTTTTAAGTAAGCACATATACCAAAACATGAGCCATCTTGTCTTTGTCCTTAGAAGCCACCCTTCTTTAGTTTAGTTTGGGAGTCAGGCTAGCTAAAGGACTGTAAAAACCAAATGATTGTTTCTGTAGGGCCTTATAGCTGTTCTCTGTGGTTCAATGGTTGAGGCGTTGGATTTAGTTTTTGAGGTTTTGGTTGTCATGTGGCTATGTAGAGTAATGGTTAAGGAGCTAAGCTAGCGTGCATGAGGTCTTGGGTTCTGTTCTCTTGTGCTCCCTGTCAGCTCTCTTCAACATTGCATTGTTTTTTTGTTGTTGTTTGGCGAGGGAGCAAAAAGCTATTATTAGTACCAGGTAGACCAAAACACAAGCCACCCAGTTCATGCATTTAAATTGAATGATTTAGTAATTTCCTCACATTTGGATATTTATAGCATCATTCACAGGCCATACAAAATCATCAACTTAAAAATCCTTTGGCAACGCACAGATTGATGCTGGAAGCAGGATGAAAAAAATCATCTATGAAGCGCATTACGCTTGTCAGAAAAGCATGTTATAAGTTGGTCCTCCACAGTTTACGTACCATGAGTAAAAATGTTACAAATTCTAAAATGTTATATTTGATTTTTAGGGATAGTGAACAGGTTGGAAAGAGAAGATAGAGACTGTACCTGTTCTTGTTGTTGGTAGTAAAGTGGTGTTTTTCTGCTCCAAGTTGATGGTCATAACACCCCCAGTCCGAGGGCTCAGCTAACAGCACAGACCTGTGGGATAAAACAAGTAGTGTGTCCGGCATCAATTGTCTATTTTGTCACATTAACGGCTCGGTGGAGTTTGCTATTCCAGTTTGGAGCTAACAGAGGTATGGAAAATTGCTACACCCAATCACAAATGGAGTTCCTTGCTGAGCCAATAGAGACGCAACTCCCACCTAGGAAGTGACTTGACTTGGCACATTAAGGAACTTCACATTTTTTATCTTTTATGGAAATAAAAAGAATTATGTGTGTGTGTATTTTTTTTATTCCTTTGGCATGTAGTTGTCACTGCAGATTGTAGGAAGTGCTAGCGCCTGTACCTTTAGAGGGAGGCTATAGAAAATGCTTATTTGGTTAGTGAACCAGCTTGGTGAAGCCTTCTGCTTTCCCTCCTCCAGTGTAAGGATTCGTGGACTGTTGTACAAAAGCAAACATAGGGGTTTCATTTGAGTGAATTTGCAGCTCTGGGCAAGATAGTCCTGGCTATTTGTGGATTGTTGCTATTACAGACCACCTCAATTTTAGAAGCAAGTCTGCGGCAGAGACCTGATTTAAACTCCTTGACTTTGCTATACATTCTAATTCAAATTATTAATACGATTCTGCTGCGTAAAGAGCTTAGCTGGCCCTGTATAATGCATAGCTAAGTCAATGAGATGTCGCTGGAAAATCCCTGACCTTTTAACTATGCGCTATACAGGAGCAGCTCAGCCCTTCTAGCAGGGGAACCTGTAAGTATGGGCCCTATGGACTCTCCCGTCAACCCTCCTTCCAGGGAATACTCTCAGGGTCAGCCCTGGTCAGGTGACACTACCCACCAATCAAGAGGCTAAGGCTGAGGGGCAGCCCTTGATTGGCCGAGCCTAGTCGGCTGACTCCAGCAACCAATTGCCCCCCAGGCCGCCCTAAATGTTAATAAAACGGCTGGCCGAGTGGCCAATGCGGCCGCATGACCGCCATGGCCATCTTAAATGCAGAACAAAAGCCTGCATTAAACGTGATCGCAGGGGTCACAACCCCCACGATCACTTCCACAGACGTTGTACCTGTACGTTGCTCACTGTGGAAGCAGCATCTCTTGTTCCCCTGCAAACGGGGTCATGCAACAGTAGTAGTGTGGCAGCTTGTACTGCATATCTGTGTTGAGGACAGCCTAAGGCTTCAAAAGGTATGTGAGTAGCGTGTGTGTATGTGTGTGTGTCTGGGTAGCTTATTGTGTCTAGGTGTGTAGTTTAGTGTTCAGTGATTTGTACAAAGTGGACTGTGACGGGACCGACCTGTACCCCGACTGGGTACTCCCGCCTAACGTTGCTTCCTCCTGCCGGGACACCAACAAGTAACCCCTTCAGCGCCGGGCAGAACCAGCGTTGTAGATAGAAGGAGGGACGTCACTGCATCAAAGCCGCATTGGCACTGTGGCTATCCGAAGCTTAGCTACACAGCGTGGCTATAACCCACCCCAAACATCAGGCAACACTCATGTTGAGGTGAAAGCAGGACTCATTTATTAAAGCCAAATACAGAGGTATATATACACAGAAGTAGAAAAGGG
>VKOC01000165.1:1062106-1087187 GCA_009364415.1 Spea multiplicata
TTTAAGGCATTTATGGGGCAGAGCGACAAGTCTGGGGGTAGATGTGCATAACTGGGGTGCATAACTATTAATCCCTTAAGGACAATGGGCGGTCCCTAAACCCATTGAAAACAATGCATTTTGAGCCCGTGTACGGGCTTTGTCATTAAGGGGTTAAAAAATAGTTTACATGAATTATCATTTACAGGTAAAAACTTTTTTCCTATAGGGTCGTCTTATAATCAGGCTTTTTCTTTTTTTTTCCTAAATTAATATTCAGATTAATATTCAGAAATCCAATGCATGGTTAACATATACTTACTACTATTTATTTTTACAATAATCTATATCTATATTTTTTAACATTATCTTTTTTTTTTTTACTAAAGGTAGACTGGAGGTGAAATGCCTTTCAGTGTCTTTTAATCAGCATTAGTGTCTGGTTGTTTTTTCATGTGACACATTTTTCTTGCTATTTCTCCTAATGCTCATCTCTCTCCTAACACCACCTACCTAACCATTCACACCAGAAAGTGTAACGAACATGATTTACATAGGCTTTGTATCATAACATGTGAATCTACATCATTGCAAAGCATTTCACATTCAGGACAGTAAACCGAAATGCTTTGCAGACTTTCAGTAATTGCTGTCGATCCAGCAACATATTCTTTGAAACAGATCACAAGTGACTAGTACATCTCTACTGACAAATGGACCAAAAAATTACATCACAGTAAAGTTTTTTTCTTTCTTTTTTTAAAGATGCTAAAGAGCAAAAATGTGAGAATTTACAGATCAGAAACCCTCATTAGTCACAAATGCATTTTTTAATGGAATACAATATATTGGTTCATCAAAAAAATAATGGCAATGAAGCTAGTTGTTATGTATACATTCTACTTACTGTAAAAGATCTATATGAATTAAACAGAAATTGAGCATTTACTAAACTTCCGCATTAAATAGAGAAAAAATTAAAACTGCATAAAGCAGAGCACAGGGAGTATATTCACACCAAAATCATGTCTAAATATTGACCATGACAGATTCTAGGTTTGATTAACCCCTTACTGACAAATGAGTTATTGTTAACAGCGAGAAATTAATAGGCCGATTCTAAAGAAGATTCTAAAGATGCTTAAAACCCTAGGAAGACCAGCAACAACTAATCTTGGCTATGAACTGGATGGCTCCTGGAGGCAATGAAATGCAAATTTCATTGGCTGTGGTTCATTACACAAACTATATAAGAAAGGCTAAGGCTGGTTCTAGCTTTCTAGACTCTCACTTTCATCCATTCTACTTCTCGCATGCTCTCTAAATGTCTCCCTACCTTCTCTGCCGAACACTTCTACATCAGTGTCTCACAGCTCCGTGTCCGAGTCTCGCATCTTCTTGTTTTGCATTTTCTTGTTCTCTTTTCTCCTCTCTTCTCTCTGCTTTTTTCTCTCATCTCTCTTCTTTATGCATCCACATCTCATCAGACATAACCTCTCGACAATCAGGGGAGAGGACATCACCAAAAGCTTCAGAATTTTGGCAAAAGTTCACACACAGGGTTATCTAAGGGCAAAAAGGGGGAACTTCCTGTGATGTCACCCCCTGATCCTCCAATTGATAGGATCTCACCAGAAACTCCGCAATTGTGTTGGAAGTTCATACAAGGTTGCCTTGGGGCAAAATGGTGGCATTATCTCCCCTGATGCTCCAGTCAGGGGAGAGGACATCACCAGAAGCTCCACCATTTTTGTGGAATTTGACACAGGGTTATCTTAGGGCAAAATGGCAGAGCTTGCGGTGAGGTTCTCTCCCCCTATCCTCCATTTTGGTAGAAGTTCACACAGGGCTATCTAGGAAAAAATGGGAGAGATTCCATCAGATTCCAGTGATGGAAGTTTGCCAGGAGGTTATGTCTGCAGAGAGAGAAGAAGAAGAACAAGAAGATACGAGACACTGATGTATCGCTGCAAGACACGGAAGCGGATGTGCTCAGCAGAGAAGGTAGGAAGATATTCCGAGAGTAGTATTGGAAGAGCCCACAAATTTTAGACAAAACTTCTGAGCTTTTTTTTACTTAGTTTTCATCCGATTCACGGGGGGTCTGGTCTGGTTTTCGAATATTCATACAGATTGATCAAATCAGCAAATTTAGTTACATATGCAATTTATATGACCCCGAATGCACAAGTCTCATATATTTTCCTTGATGATAATGCTGGAATAAATGCATGTATTACAGGTTTTGAACATGGTCTTCATTGAGTTCTGTTTTATATTCCCGGACCTGCACTTGGAGAGATAATTTCTGCCAGTAAAGGAATATTTTTATTAGACTAAGTTTTCTAGTGTATTAGCTGCATTCATAATGAAGCCTGTATGTAATGGAATACTGTACGGTTATGATGTATTGCATTTTATACTGTGATTCCTTTTTATGGTAGGTTTGTTTATAGTTCATACAATGCACATCCTATTAACTGAAACATAACTTTGCTCTTGACAATGTCAGCATGATAAAATTGTAAGAAATGTAAGCATATAAAGGCTTTATAAAACTCTTGACATATATATGCAAAGTGAACATATTGTTTTACTAAGATATTTTATTATAGACTGATAGCAAAGAAAACATTTGTCATGAAATTATGTGGACATATAACATTGAGGGATAATTGCACCTTCTCAGTTGTATGTATATCTCACTCATAGTAGAGTTATTTTTATGTGAAACTTATTCTGATGTAAAATATATAATTTTTTATGTATTCCTATAGGCCATTTCAGAAAAGGATAACACAGCCACAGGATTTGATCTCAAAGTTTTCCGTGTATATTTGGTGAAATTGCATTTTAATTTTTTAATATCATTTTGACACATACATACAGATGGAAATAAATACTTACTAGTAGACTACACATCCTGTCTGTTATAGCATGTTGTTTTTTGTATAAGGTTGTTTTTAAATGGACAAATCTTTTTTTTTTTTCAGCGCAATTTTTGTGTAGCTTGAAGCCTAAGGTGTTTAGCAAGACACAGGTAGCAGTAGATGGGAAAACAGCAGGACCTTACTCCTTTAGTACCATACATTATAATTATCTTCTTGTGGAACCAGTCACGGATTTCAAACTAGTGATCCCTAGCAGAGGTCATTACTGCTATAACTCTGATGTGCATGGCTGTGAGGAGGCACAATTAGTGAAGTCAGATAGCCTTCTTCAACATTCAAGCTTTTCTGTATGCACCAAGCTTTACTAACCTTGCCTCCAAGGGGAGTCTGTGTTCTAGCTGTCTTTCATGTCATACTGCAAGTTCTTTTTTTAGTATCATTATTTTGCAACTTCTCCTCCAACATGATAATATATTGTAGAAACAAAGAGGTCATACGACTTTAATGACATAAAATGAAGAAATCAAATAAGTTAATAGCCTTGTTCGTAAAGGTGTAAGCATAGAGAATATAAGGTCACATGTGAGATTTTTAAAACAAAATATCAATGAGGTCAAACTAATCTAGATATGAAAACAAATATTCCCCACAATTAGGAAAAAGATCCATGTGTAATAGGGTCGTTCAGTTCAACAGCAGAGGTGGAGACCAAAGAGTAAACGAACCATTCCATTTTTCCGTTTTAATTAGGCTTTCTTTTTATACTCCACTGAATATTATTTTTTTTCATATGATTGCTAAACTGGTCTAGCTCTTGTTATTAGGCAAATTGTTAGGCAATCTAAGTTTCTGCATAATTGCAATCTGCAGTTACAGCTATGTAGCCCAGAAAAAGAATTTGTCAGTAGATGATACCTTTGTACAGCAAAAGCAGTTAGAATTGACATGTGCATTTTCTATGTAGTTTCAAATTGCTTGGAAAGTAATATCCCTAAAGAATACTAGCTTTGCATACATTGCAATCTAGACTCTGTAAAATATTAATGTTGTGATAGCGTTTATTAAATATAAAAGCTGTGTATTTAAATTGGTATGCAGTTTGTGAACAAGAACATTCTTTACATAATATTCATATATCCTTGCATCTGCCAGTAATGAACACCAGATATATGTCTAGGTTCTGTTTATTTATTTTTTTTACTATTTTTGCACAGGAAAGACTGCATGAGAAACAAGCAATATACTTTATTCTTTACTTTTTTTTCTGGGCACACATATAGATTGTATAGACAAGATATATCCCACAATTATTGAATACATCTGGTGATATATAACCAATGTTAAGAATAAACGTGTGCATTCAGATTTGTACTAATTTCAATTTCATTTTGTCAATTTTCGTCTGAATTTGTAAATTCGTCTGAATCTCTGAAAACCAGGAGGGGCCATCAACAAAGCAAACGGAAATGAGGCAAAGCTGAATTTCACTGGCTACTCTCCTTGGACCAGCCCATTATACAGCCCACAACCACCCCTTCAGGCTATTTAAACAGAAAAGGTTCTCTTCCTCCTTGCTCTTGTGTTGTTTTTGGCTGCGGGTCCATTCGCCTGTGTTCCTCATTACCTGTGAAATGACCTGGCTTTCTCTGACATTTCTCCTGGCTCCTAACTCCCGGCTGGTTCCCGACAACGCTGATCTCCGTATTCCTGACCTCGGCTTGTCTGAGTATCCGTCTTGGTTCCTTACCCTGTCTTGACTTGTCCTTCGGTATATGCTTCTGGATCACAATTTGGCTTTGTTTGCTTGGTTATTACAATAAAGGTGTTTTGAACCTTTTTTTACATTTGGTCTGTCTGGTTCCTGTTGCCTAACATGACGTTACATTGAACATAGTAATATAATGTTATCTCAAAGTGCATTATCCAGTTGGCTGGATAGCACCTTAGACTCGGACAAGGGACAGGCACCTCGGAGAGGGGACAGGCATCTCGGATAGGGGACAGGCACCTCAGACAGGGGACATGCACCTCGGACTCGCATAGGGGACAGGGACCTCGGACTTGGATCTGTAGCTAGACTGGCAGGGGGATTGGAGACCCTCAGGCAGGGCAAATGGAAGGAAGCCCTCAGGCAGGACAAAAGGCAGGAAGCCCTCAGACAGGGCATACGGCAAGAAGCCCTCAGACAAGGCACTGAACTTACAGCGGGAGCCCTCAGATGATAAGACAAGCCAAATCAGCTCTCCAGGAGAATGATCACAGACAAGCCACTTCAGAACCAGAAGATAAGTATGAAGCTGCTAGGAGAAGTACAGGACCAGAATATAAAGCCACAGAAGTAGGTTGCTTAAACTTCAATGCAAAGGCAGAAGGGAAGATCAAATACATAAGAGCAGGGCTGCAGATAGGTATAACAGCGGGTATAGTGTGTCTGGGCATGGGGAATAACACCACGTGTCCAAGACAAGTGTAAACTATTGGGAGTATTTAATTATTTTCTCCACTCAGGACTTGTCAATTGAAATAATGGGAGAAATAGTGTATCAGCTTTGAAAAGATCAAGCATGTAGAAAAACACAAGTGTTACTTAGCTTATCATAAGTTTGTTCACAAACAGAGCATTTTCACATGTGTCCCTGGATCAGTTTGCAGATAATATCAGAAGGTCTCTGCAAATCTCTTTCCAAAATAATATTAATTCTTCAAAAATATAGATCCCAACCAGTTGGGATTATTAGAGTGCTATGACCATGTTTGTTTGGGGATAATTTTTAGTATCACCCTTCTTGTGGAGACCTGCTGTTGTATATATTTTTGAAGATTGAATATTATTGTGGAAAGGGATTTCCAGAGACCTTCTGATATTATCTGCATACTAATCCAGGGTCACATGTGAAAATCTAATTACAGACTTTCAGGTGCGTTTATTAATACTACTAAGGTGGGAAAATTTTTTATGATGTAAATAGTCATCCTTTTATAAAATATGATTCTAAATGAGTAGAAAACCTCCTCTGGTTAACTGGAGAGGGAGATGTGTCTTACTTTCAGTGTCCTTGATTCAAACATGCCTTAATTAAATCCATTTTTGCACACAGTACTCTATTTTATCACATTTTAATGTTGCATGAGTGATATGGGAATACTCCGGATGCTCATATGTACAGCCTTAATGATATACATTGTTTGGTTAACTACCAAACTAAAGTTTTGCTTGCCCGCACAGATGCTTTAACAGATAAAAAACAAAAGGCAACAATCTATCTATAGCAAGCCAAGAAACATTAACAACAATTAAAAAAGTGAATAGTGCTCTGCTGTTTGCACCTGCTTTTTCATGGAGGGGTGTCAGAAACTGCTTAACACCTGCAGAGCAGAAAGTACGAGTTTATTGATGCACCAAAAAATAAAATGTTTAACCAATGTCAGGACACATTTCTATAGCTATCAGATTATAATGGTTTGCAAAATTCTACCCAGGAATCAGCACCAGTGTTTACTTTCTCAATTAATCTAGATATTACCATATGGCACATCTGGCCTTGCTGTTAACATAAATTTAAGTATTGTCTAAAAGTTTGTGATGTCACAAAAGGATCGCCCAACCTATAAATAGCTTGGTATGTCACTTACAAACATGAGTATTGTATACACATACTTCCCTAGATTGTCTGCTTGCCGGTAGCAGATCTTCAGTCCGTAAGATTAAGCAAGTAAAACAATGTAGAACAAATAGGAATCGAGAAAAAAAGATGTAAAAAATAATATATATATATACATTTGGGGCAATGACTCTTGAAGATGGTATGGCCTTCACATTATGAAAAGATGAATCTGATTTTCAGTATGATAACATAAGTCTAGTATCATCTGAGCACTATGTAATGGCATACCAGGGGTTTTTGGTACCTCAAGTCCCATTTTTGCTGTATGTCGGTTCAGCGATTATTCGCCTTTCCTGTGAATAGTGTACCCATGTAAACTATATAAACTATATAAAGCTTTCTTTTGATACCATAGTTAGATGATTAGCTGAACATTTAGGAGGAGAAATTTGCTAAAACTAGCGAAAATTTGAAAAAACAAACAAATGTTTATATATTTTCCCATGAATCCTCACAAAATCTAGGTAAAAGTGACTGGAAAATCCCCCTCCAAGTTTATCCAGATTCAGCGTGTTCTGCAGCTCAGAAATACCTACTTTATATAAGATTTTTATATATTTTCCCACTTGCAATCCTCACAGAAATTAGGTAAAGTGATGGAAAATCCCCTCCAAGTTTATCAATTCAGGTGTCCTGAGTTCAGAAATACCTACTTTATATAGATTTTCTGTACTTTCCCAGCACTTATAGGGAACATAAGGGTTATACTTTTTATATGTTATGTTAGGGCAATGGGATTTAAGTTTTTTTTCTTTTTTAAAAATTTTGTTTAATTTTTTTCTTTTACTTTTTGTATTTTGTTATTTTTTATATTTAAAAAAATGGTTAGAGGTCCTCTTAGGGACCTCTTGAAGATGTTATTAATGTCAGTAATGTCACAATGACATAACTTAGCTCACTTTGTTTTTTTTAATTATTATTTATTGTATTATTTTAGTGATTTTTTATTTTTTTTAAATCACTAAGCATTGTTTTTTCTTCGTTTTGTTTTTCAGCATGCGAGGAGAGTGAGAAACATGGTTTCTCCCTGCACCGATCCCCACAGACTTGCAAAGAGATCACAGTGTCTGGGCCTCATCGGAGCGATCGGATATCCCAGCAGGCTCTGGACAGACCGTGCAGGGCATATTCTGTCCTCCAATGACCTTCCGGGTGAGGTCAGTAGTGACCCAGAAGGAAATGCCCGGCATTGGTGCCGGAAGCTGTTACATGAGATCGGGCAGCAGAAAGCCAGTAATGCTGGCTTCTGCTGTCAGGAGGCAGTCCAGACAGCCTGATCTCCCATGTAGCGACAGAGATGTGTCTCTGCCGCTGCAAGAAGGGCAGGATGTACCGGTACGCCCATAGGGGACTGAAGGGGTTAAAGTTGGTCTGTCATCTTTCCCAGGCTCCTTATAGGGCTATCTAAAAGGTAAACCCATATAATGTAAAAGTGCCTTGAGCTTTTACTGCTCTACACTGGGGCCCTACTCAAGGCCTTCGATGATTACTAAAGCAGAAGGAGCTGTCTCGATAAATCTAAAGAGTAAAATGTGTTAAAAGTCTATATATGTAACAATCCTTTCTGTGATTTTAGAGGTCAAATGAGCAAATGTTCACAAAATAAAATTTCTTTTTTCCATTCAACAACTTATTGTTCTTTTTAACTTGTTAACCCTGCTTACGTTGACCTTCCAGATATGCTGTGAGCGAGCTATCATATGTGTAATTTACATGCAAACGGATGTATTCGCACACAGCATATAATGCTACACCTTAAATGATTACATCACATGCATATGATCATGCTCCAAATAAAAGAGCTAATGTTATTTTTTCTAATATTTTGCGCTATACCAAACAAATGTAACTTAATTAAAAGAAGTGAACTCATACAGCACACATAATTCTAATCAAAACTCTTAGTAATATTTAAATTACAATAACTGTCCTTCAAAATGAACAGACAATTCCCAGGAACATTGGTGCTGTCACTCTAGATAATTATAAGATTATTAATGTACCATATAAATGTCCGCGATATACTTTTTTATGCCGGGTATAATTTGTAATATAAACCAAAATCTTGGTTCAAGTGAAATAAAATGATAAAATGGTTATATAGTAGTGTCATAACTAATCATTTAAGCATATGGTATCTAAAATCAGCATGTTCGTAAGGATTTACGAGTAAGACTTGAAACCAAAACAGAAAAAACGTATAACATAAGACGGTTTGTGTGCATGCATAGTCGCATCATTACACTTGAGTAATAATGGAGGTCACATTAGGCCTGATGACATGTATCCAGACCAAAGGGGAATATAAATAAGTGGCAGCCAGGCAGGCAATTAGGAGAATTCCACAAGGTCTTGTTTTTTCCCTTTGCATGTATTTATAAAATAATAGCGTATTTGAAAATATTATACTATATATCACGGCTGCCCCAGCATTGTTGAAATTTTAATTTTAGACTCTAATTGCTTGTTTAGATGTCATACAACAAATACTAGAAACATTATTAGGCATCATAACGGAGGGTAAACATAAAATAGACACACTCAGAACAACATTGAAGGAAACAATATACTAGATAAAAAGGGTGAACAATGTAAGTCACTGATGCTTAAAGAGCTCATAGACTAATATTTCATACCAACAATTAACTGTTGGAACCTTGCTCAGAACACATGTCACTTGTCCTTTAAACATCATAAATCCAGCTACCGAGCTAGTGAACAATGGCTCACTGTCAACTGCAAGACCATTCTTACCTTGATTTGTTCTCAACTATGTACAGAGATTGCCAGCAATCCACATTTAAGTTTCATCCTATTGCAGGTTTTGAAATGACTGTGTTTCATGCAGTTTCTTCACAAAAAAGATTATAACCCTAGAGGAAAGGCACCACAGACTGTTCTAAATCACAGAAAAGTCTTCATGCGCCCATGGATCACAGGATATACTCTGTTTCCGGCAGTTCCAAATGTAATATGAGAACATTTTTATTAATCCTTAAACTTTTATTAGCAACACAAGCCACTACATTTGCATTTCCTTTATTTTCCAGATAAAAACTGTTGAATATATTCCCTGCTGGAAAGTCCAAGTACACAGGTTGTACAAGGGTCCACTATAAGACAGTAAAAGTGTTCTGTCATCATCTGCAGTATTTTGTAGTCTCTCCAGCAGCTCACAGTAAAATTCAAACCTGGCCTAAATCAGTTTTGTTTAAAAAATGGTAGTATTTGTTGTTCATTCCTTGAACACAATTTGTCTCCTTAGCATCAACCGTATTAGCTAGATTATAAAACAGGGTTTTTTCAGAGCAAATGCTACGAAAAATCCCCCTCATCTTATATTCAAGATTGTCTTATAATCGGACCTCAAATAGAGGTCTGACTACAAGACTAAGATCCAGATTCCCCGTAGCACTGCAGGGGACCTGGATCCTCCTCTCTGGCAGCAGGTGGACGTCTGCGCAATGTGCTCAGACAACCTCCACTGCTGCCAGCACTTCTGCCAGGGCTTCTATGACGGATGGCTGGGGTGACATGCTCCACCATAAAAGCCCGGCAGCAGCAAAGGTTGTCTACGCGAAACGCGAAGACGTTCACCGTCTGCCAGAGAGGAGGATCCCCCGCAGCACTGCAGGAGACCTGGATCCTCCTCTCTGGCAGCCGGTGAACGTCTGCACGATGCATGCAGACAACCTCCACTGCTACCCTACACTTCCACCGCGGCTTCTATGACGGAGCAGTGGTGTGATGTGACCTTCTGGTGCTCAGTCATAGAAGCGCAGATGTCCACCAGCTGCCCCCACCAGGTAGTCTGGAGCACGGGGGAGAAGCACAGGGGAGTCTGGAGCACAGGGGATGCATTGGTAAGTCGGGGCAGCATATAGGGGGGCAGATTGGCAAATAGGGGGGGAAAAGGCATATCAGGAGGCAGAGTGGCATATAGGGCCCTGATAAGGCATAATCAGGGACGGCAGCAGTGCCCAAAAATGCCCATTTTTCAATCATATATTTTTAATTAAATACGAAAAATAGTTTACATGTGAATAAATATTTACTAAAAAACTTTTTTCTTACAGGGTAGTCTTATATTCAGGCTTTTTCTTTTTTTCTGAATTAATATTCACATTTTGCAGGGTCGTCTTATAATCAAGCAAATACGGTACTTTTGTTTGTTTCTATACATTCTCCTATTCATGTGCATGTCAAATTATCATTTTATCTTTATGTAATGTTGTTGGGATTGAATATCAACGTAATAAATTAGTATTAAATTATCTTGTTAATTGCCATAATACTTATATATAATATTATATATATATAAAATGATGCGTAAAATGCATATGTGCAAATTTATTCATAAACATGATGGATACCTTGAAGGATGTGATATTTTTACATGTTTGCTCACACCTACTGAGACAAGTTGGAATAAATGCAGTGACTATGGTATTATAATGTACATGTATATAAGTATGTTTATGAGTTTATGTTTATAGGCAACTAAATACTTTGCATGAGCCATAAGTGAGCCATTTAATAATTTTTGTAAGGAAGTGATTTCATAAACAACAATTATGTTGCACATGTCTGCAATGTCTGAAATCAAAACATTAGTTTTGTTTGCCATAGTAAACAATTATAATGAAATCTGCTTTTTTTAATTAAACCTTCATGAGAAGAGAAGCAGACTTAATACCTTGAGATCAAATCAGCATTTTTTTATTCACAGAAAACCATAAATATTATGCTTTGAATAAAAAGACAGGAAATGTCTTAAACTATTAACAGCGACTCCTTTTCACTTTTAAAACTGTTCCTACGGTGTATCCCTTGTGATCAATGCGCTCAGTATCTGGATATTATTCCATCAATGTTTGTATGTCCATAGTTGGATATGGCTTTTTGGAAGAACATTCTTACCTGAATACATTAAAGGTTGGAATGTATTCACCTAATTAAAACACTCTAATACATTGTATTAGTTTACTGCCTCCACTCTTAACAGATAAAACCATAAAATATACCATAAAATATCATGCTACCCTAGTAGGTCATAAGACACAGCAACAGTCAGAACTGTATTATTTCATGTAAATTTTGCTCTTATTTTTTCATATTCTCCTATGCTATATTATGATTATGTTAGGGATGGACCAGGCAAAAATAGATAGTATTTAAAATAAATACATAATAAATATTGTGCAATTCTGATTGTTCTGAAAAAAAAAACAAGTACTATTGATGAGTTGTGAGATAATTAATCCTCAATAAGAAGGTAAACTGCTGCATCATGAGCATATTTTTGCCACCTGTTTGCGATTTTCCCTAAGACACAAACTGGCATGTTGTGTCCATTTAGCAGTAGCAATTTTGGAAAATACAATGGGATTTAGCCATGTTTTGTAGAAAGCATATATTTTTTTAACACACATTCACATATTTCATATTTAACATTAAAATATACAGTTTTATTTGTTTGCTTTACTGGCTTTACACTCACCATCAAAATATCAAAGAGTTAAAATAAAGCTTTTTAAGAAATGATTTTGTGTTATTGCAGTGAGAGAACCTGCGTAGTGGACAGCATTGCCACCTAGTGTTTCTTTAAAATTATTTTAGATTTTACGACACATCACATTGTAATACAGAAGTCTACCCATTAAAAAACATAATAAAAAACATGTTCAAGGCATTATATTCATTGAATATATATATATATCTCATTCAGCAAGTTGTAGTTTCTTCAAATACTAGTAGGATTAATAAATCAGAAAGCATCTATGCTGACAGCACACAGCCCACAATAGATCTAAAACGGAAATACACTGAATTATGAGATATTGGAGAAGCTCAAGAACTAATTTAACTGTATATCATAGAGGGCCAGTCTCTGCAGTCTTACTCTGCATGAACTACATCATAATGCATGGTTAAATCTCTGAACCAAACTATGCATTATGGAACATAATGGAAAATGCTGGCGATCTTACAAAGTGACAAGTACTGACCATGCTTGATGCATAGTTAATTCAGCAAGATTAAATAGTTGAATTCACGCACAGTTTAATTCATAAACTCAAAGTATCAGTGTCAGCTCACAGGTACCTTGTTATTTAAGTTATTTACTTTGTGAATACATTAAAAAGGTCTGTTCACAGAAGAGGGAGTGTGTACCAGAGCTGAACATGTCTACTCGCTTAAATCGCGATACATCATCTGGAGTTGGGCCTAGAGAATGCATAGGTAATGTGGGAGATTTGTCTTGAAACTCTCCTTACTGTTTCAAAAGAGCATTAGACAAGAATAAAGCTTCATAAATGTACTAAAATGCAATGAATAAGAGCACCGAAAGTATCCATGTATAGTGTACATGCTTTGCATAATCCTTGTTAATCTAGACACTCTAGTGTTGAACTACAAGTGAAACTCACAACCAGGCATCTGGGAGTGGCACTTTGGCCCTTTGTCACATTTTACTTAGTTCAGAGAAGAGGTGCAGTACGGGTGAAATACTGAATGCAGGCGTGCAAAGAGGTAATGATGGTAGAAGGGAGTCGCAGGTTATTAGAGGAACAAAGAGGGTGGTTAGGGGTTTATTTGAATAGGAGGGTAGCTATATAAGGCGGTGCAGAGTTGTTAAGGACTCTGTAGGTCAGGAGTTTGAATTTGGTTCAGAAGGGTAAAGGGAGCCAATGGAGTGATTGGCACAGTGGAGCAGTAGTTGAGAAACGGTAACAGAGAAAGATTAATCTAGCTACTGTCAAGGAAGGATTTAAGTGATCAAAGGCGATAGAAGGGGAGATCAATTAGTAGGGAGTTGCAATAATCCAGTAATAATGACAAAATCGGGAGATATTTTTCAGGTGAAGGGGACGGGATTTGGTGAGGGACTGGATGTGAGGAATGAAGAGAGCAGAGTCAAGTGTGACACAAAGGCAAAACTTGGTCAGTTTGTTGGACGGTGGAGTAGTCAACAGTGATAGAGACTGTGATGTCAGGACTTGTTAACAGAGGGGATGGCAGAATAACCATAAGCACAGTGTTTGAAATCTTAAGCTTCATCTTATGCAATGCCATCCATGATGTAATTTCAGAAAGACAGTCAGTGAGGCTGGTTAGCCAAGATCATGAAAGGTTGAGAAAGGAGATAAAGATTTAGGGTGTTATCTGTATATAGGTGGTATTGGAAGCCAAAGGAAGATATGAGCTATAGATGGAGAATAGTAGAGGTCCAAGAACTGAGACCCGAGGAACACCAACAGTGGCATGGGAGAACAAGTTCCAGTGAAGGACACTAGAGGTGCAGTCAGAGAGGTAGGGTTTGAACCATTAAAAAGCTGTGTCATAGATACCATATGAAGTAAGGGTTTGTAGAAGGAGGGGGTGGTCATCTGTGTCAAATGCAGAGAGGTCCAAGAGTATCAAGAGTATCAGTAGGGTGGCTTGTTTTGGTTTACCAGTGAGGAAGTTGTTAGTGATTTTAGTGAGTGCTGTCTTGGTGGAATGCTGTGGAAAGAAACCAGATTGTAGATAGTCAAGCAGGCAGTGTGTACAGAGAAACATAATCTTTTATAAGTTAATTGTTCCAGCAGTATAGAATGCCAAGGGGAGAAGGGATGCCAGCTTCATTGATAGTTACGCCCCTAAAGGCAGAGTTGGAGAAGTGAGAGATTTTACAAAGGTGGATGAACACTAGGTCTATCTGGTGACCATCACAGTGCATAGGGGATGTGGTCCATTGTGAGAGACCAAGAGAAAAGGCAAGTATCAGCAGTTTGGAAGCAGCAGGTGAGGATGAGTTGTCAATTGGTATGTTGAGATCTCCCTTGATTAGTGTAAGGATGGTGGAAGAAAGAAGGTGAGAGAGCCAGGTGGCAAAGTGATCAAACACTTGGGAAGTAGGGCCAGGAAGCCAGCACAGCGACACATATAGAATAAGCAGAGGCTCAGCACTCATGGCACTTGGGAAGAGTATACTTAAAGCTCATGGCACTTGGGAAGAGTGCACTTAAAAAGATGAGAAGGTGATAGAGGGAATTGGTGGCAGAGATTGAACGGGGCAGTGTGGGGAGAGGAGAATTCCAGCATGTCCTCCCTATCTGTCTCCAGATTTTCAGTTCTCATGCAACATTCAATTAATTTGAATGTGTTATTTAGCTGATTCTCCCCTTCTAGTTTTAATTACTGAAATTAAAGTACTTAATACATAAGATATATAACATTGACATTTGCTATACACAAAAATAATTTTTTCTTCATTTGAATATACCCACAGAAATATTTTTATATAAAAAAAGCTACTCTTAAATTGACTTTAACAATATGGTGCATGTACTAGACAGTTAGCATTTATTACATTTTGCATTAGTAACATTATAACAGAGGGAATCTTAAAGCTTCTAGAAATTATTATAAAGTACAAATATTTATTTCATTTAAATTCAAAGTAGGCTGTTATATGACTTTTTATAATGCTACCATTACAAATGCCTTTGGAATTGCATTGGCTGACAAAGATATGCGCTGTGCCACTTACAGGTCTGAGACTTGATTATGCTACAGAAACTGAATCAATATTGGATTTATGTGTGAAAAGAGATACAACAGCTTTTCATACAAAGCCCTCAAACCTTCAGCAAGTTAATTGCTGGTTTTTTTAATGTAAATGTTGAGGTGTTACGATAAGTGATCCATTTCCCTATGTATAGTAAGTCTGCTTTAGGATAGGTGAGGAAAGGGTACATAACCAGAGCCAGGGCCGGCCCTACAATGGAGCAGAGTGGGGCAATTGCCCGAGGTGGCACTTTTGCCGCCCCAAGCGCTTTTTTTTTAAGCGGAGAAGAGAGAGGGGCGCTGAGTGGTTTTCACTTACCAAGTTGTCAGCACCGGCTCGGCGCCCCTCTCTCTCCTCTGCAAGCCCTCTAGCTCGGTCTCGGTGCCGGCTTGTAATGCTGAGCGCCGGAAGTGACGTCAATTTCCGGCGCTCAGCATTACAAGCCGGCACCGTGGCAGAGCAGGGAGACTCGCCGCAGGACTGTTTAAAGGTAAGTACAAAGGGGGGGATAGGGTAGATAATAGGGAGGGAGGGTAGATAATGGCATCGGGAAGTTTAAAATGCCGCCCCCCCGGCGTCGGCAGGGGGGGCAGCATTTTAAACTTTGCCCCAGGCGGCATTAAGTCTTGGGCCGGCCCTGACTAGAGCTAAATCAGAATCTGACTTTTAAAGCTAAAATCAGATGTTTATATACAAAAATCACATGTATACATCCTCCTACACAGAGTTATTAATTTAAAAGTTGTATGGTCCAATATTACCAGCAGACATGTTAGAATTTGTTAGACTCCAAAGCTAGCTTCAATGAAACCTTGGCTTAGACAGGTTTCTCTAGCACTACCCATGTTACCTATAATAACATTATATAAATATATAGGCCAATATAACAAGCTCTTCAGTGACCTGTCCATTAACAGGAATGTACAAAGAACAAGAGATCACCCTCTGAGACTGAAAGAGTGATTTCATAGACAACAAAGGAAAGGATTCTTTACAGTAAGGACAAAAAAGGTATCTTGATGCAAGGAGAAATCTGATTGCCTCTTGGAGTCAAGAAGGATTGTTTTTCCCCTGATGGCAGAATTCGAAGTAGCTTAATTAGGATTTTTTTGCCTTCTTTTGGATCAAAAAGAGGAAGGTTAGGTAGAAGGGTTGAACTTGATGGACTTAGGTCTTTTTTTAACCTTATGAACTATGTAACTATCTAACTATGTAAGTCAAGCCAAAGATCCTGTTATGTAAAGATTAACAGGGGTCAATTACTCAGCCTCATTTCTCCATTGTGTAGCAAATATGTAAGTAAATCAGGCAAGCGAGTATCTTCTACTTTCATAGGTATGCAGATGTTGGTTTCAAACCCTCCAATAAATAAAATCTCTTTTATACTTATACTATTTTGAAATATGTCCATTATTCCTAATCAAAAGGCCACGGTTGAAGTAGAAACATTTTGGGTACCAGAAAAGTTGATACTAAAGTATACTAAACATTTTGTGTGGAATTTATTTACTTATTTTGGTAATATTATTATAACTACAAGCAATTCAAGAAATGTTCAGCATTGAGTGGAAAACATTCTGCAGGTAGCAATGACAAGAGTACTTGAGAGATCATCCTGAAATTATAGGATGATAATTAAACTAAATTAGAAGTCATTCTGTCTTCAGCAAAAATGGAAAAGTCTTGACGATGGCATGAGAACCTGAATACCTTGTTGAATTCACATGCATGAACACGAGAACTGTCTAAAGCAGAAAAGTTGTCAGTTAGCCTTGAACTCTGCTGCTAATCTTTTCCTCACATTGTATGCCATTCCACGTTTCATCATAGTTCAGGATATAATAATTGTCATGTTACTGGTAGCCTAATCACATAATTCATTTGCTTCTGCTTGTAGGTGATGATGATGTGGTGTCCCGTCACTTCAGCTTTGATAGGTTACTTTAACTTTTTTCTCAACTGTGTCCAATGATTGTGCGCTACAAAAATGTCTTCTTATCCAACTCATTTTGTGAAATTATTATAGTTGTTTATCCCCTTTTACTTTTCAACTTCATTGAATACTGTAGACTTCTTCATCCCACTGGCACCCTTCTTTACTAGTATTACACAACTGTTTTGATCAAATTTTGGTTATGTACTATTTTTAATAGCAAGCCTTGAAAACCACAGATGATGTATGTTCAAACAACCAAGCAGATTTGATGATGACTGAGACGGTAATTAAAATCGCAAGACAATTGATTTTGTGAACATTAAGCATTAAAATGTCATTAAGAATATATTTAATGTAGTTTTTAATATAAACGTTACATTTTTAATTACTTTCAGGTCAAAAGTTCGGGTAGCTCTTAGTGATGTGCATTTCTTCCTGATTTACGTAAAATATTCTTACAAATTCAAGTGTTTGTCCTAAATATATCTGATATTTTTTCCTGTCCAGAGTATGTACACAGATTTAGCAGTACTGATAATGGCTTAGTACAGCATTTCAGTATGAATAGAATAGAAAATGGAATTGTGCAGGTAGCAACATCTTTTGCCCTTATTTATGTTTTTTTTGGAGTGATTACATGATATTTTTATCTAAGTGCAGAAAGAATCTAGCCTTTCATAAAGTCTACACTAAAGTTAATGGATTATAATAATTATTAAAAATGTAATATCTCTATTGTGTCTATATAATAAAAAAGTTAGTATTGGTTCAGTTGTATTAATTGAGTATTGTTTGCCTCGGCTATTGTAAATAGCATGGTATATTGAGTTAGCATGTTGGATTGCATTGCTAAAAGTGACACAGGTCCTTTTAATTAAATGAAGTTTGCTTTTTTGTATCAAATGACATTGTAATATATTTAATCAAGCATAAAAGAAAACAGATTCAGATGTAAACATGCATATAAATAGATTTATAAAACTTGCAGAGGTAGGAGCGTGGCGGGTCACGTAATGCCATGTTATGTGTCCCTGTGGTAATAGAGCTTCGGTCAAGGTAAGGCTGTGGAGGTGGTATGGTGTGATTGAATGGAGATGATAGTTTGCATGTGTAAGTGTGTGAATGTAAATATTTAGGTATGTGAGTGTATGTGTGTAAGTATATGTTTATTAGTTTGGCTGTGTAAATGTGTGTTACAGTTCATGTGTAAATGTTTGTATGCTAACGCACATGTTAGTTACTAGGGTGGGGGATAAGTGGCCGGGATCCACTTGGCTTCACCTGCAACATGGGCCAGATGCTACAAGCCCTTCTCTGCTTAGGAAATACCACCAACTTCATCTACAGTCTGTCAGGTATACAAGTCATTACATTTAGCATGAAACACTCCTGCATTCTATAATCTCTTATCTTGAAATATTATAATTTTCTGTAAGTTATAGTACCAAGATTTTCTATACTATCTGTTAGTTCCTTTTGGAATATGTCACGTGTGTTAATGCTTTAATCATTGTACAGCTTTATGAAGTTATTGGCATTATATAAATAATTGATGATGTAATGTATTATTTTTCTACTGAGAATGAATGGAAAAGTGATGGCCAAGAGCATGAGTTTGCCAAGGATTCTGGCAACCATTTGTTAGTAAACTAGCTTCTGTTAAATCATTAATAAATGATTTAACACATTTTTAAATTTTAATACTAAAAATGTAGATCCCAGGTTTGCCATCACCATAATTTTTAGATTTATTTGAATTTTTTTTATTTGAACATCATCCAGCCACTGTAATAGTTTTGAAGGCATATTTTTTAAAAAATATATATTGGTAGTGAAATCTGTGCAACTAATACTGAATACATTCTCACTCCTCCTCTTAAGACTATAAGAATCAAAATCAAGAAAGTTTCCTTCTCTGATATATATATATATTACTGAGATTAATTTGTAAAGACCTTTCATAGGCCTCAGCCTGCTATACTATAAAATGCAGGGTTTGGGAAAGTGACAGATCCAGTAGTTTGTCTTTTGTGAAGCATTTCTTCCTTGAATATCAAAACTATGGTTTACTTTACTTTCTTTTTCAGAAAAGCAGGTAAAATTTTTTATAAGTAATAAAACGTAATTCAACTAAAACTTGTGGACATTTTGTTATAAGTATGAAAAGGTTTGTGATCATTTATGTTTCAGATGCCAACATATCCTGTTGAGTTGCTCAATGAGCGGGCATCTTAAAGCAAAAGGCTTTTCAAGATCAAAAGCTCAACATAACTAGCTTACTAATGATCATCAAAAGTTGCAGAGGATGTGAACAGGTGTACCAAAGAGGGAGACCTAGAATTCTAGAAAGTACTAAGTTATTTCTGAGGGCATGTGAATTAATAATGCCTAAGGAAATTTACAGGCAGGGATTTAATGGACTCTCAAGAGCTGAGTGACTTCGCTGATGACAAAAAATCTATATGAAAATGGGGAAGCATACAACCAAAAAAGCATAAAACGTCATAAAGATTCAGATTCCCGGGTTACTGCTAAAATAATAATGGCTATTGGGGACCTTAAGGTTGAGCAGCCCCACCTACCATACAGGTGCCTCATTAATGGTGTCCAGAAAAAAGGCTTTAACCCCTTTGTGACCATGGCAGATTTTATTTTTTGTACCCTTTGTGACAATGGCAATGGCAATTTCTGTGGTGCTCGTGCTTAGCTGTAATTTTCCCGTTTTCCCATTTACTGAACCCACAGAAATTCTATATTGTCTGTGTACAGTTTTAGTTGCGAATGGTCCCTGGCAACACACCTTGTTAAAGATATTACAGAGTAAACACTGATATTGTTTTGAAGAGTACCTGAGACTGATGAGTGATTTACAGCTTCACCTTAACATTGTGGAACAACATGATTAGGGGCTCATAAGTTGTTCCCCTTTAAAAATAGATGCATGGTCTTTTAAAAGCCTCTAACAAACTGATCCAATTTATATATCTAGCTGCTCAATCATTTTTTACCTTACCTTTTATCTGTCTAGGGAGTTGATGTTTAATGAAATTACTACTATATAGTGTTGCTTGACCTCAATGTAAAGGCCCCTCTTTGTGTTAATTACTATTATTGTTTTCTGCCTTTTGTGGACCCAATACAATTCTTAACTGAAAAACTCATCATTTTACAGCATGTTCTTGCAAACAAGCTAACAGGCATACAAACCCATAATGACACTAAGCGCTGACGGGCACCAGTAAGCAACACTCAGAAAAATTACTAAGATGAGGCTTCCCACAAATATGCAGTTCCCTAATATCCCTAATTCCGGGCATTTTTAACGACAGCTATTTTAATTGATTCCTTTTTTATTCAACCATTGACTTACAAAATGAGAACCAGTAATGCTTCAGATTCGCTCCCTTGCCCTGATGTTGATGGCCCCTAGATGTTTGCTAACGCAGTTGTCGTTTTGACATAATTAGAGAAGTTACATTTGCCCTTAATTCAAACTTTGCATTTTTAAAACATTATTACTACTGAATGTTTTTCCACGGTGTCATTACAGATCACTGCTCCACATATCTGTAGTGAAGTGTAATTTATTGCAATAACACAAGCTACAAGACTTTTAGTCATTGACAGCAGATATTCTTGTACAGCTCTGGAACATCTTTGTAAGAGAAATAATATCTATCGGGAGTTGTACTACATGGCCCATCACATTGCATTAGTTGTGTAAAAACCTTCGGCTTTCACAAATGCGAACGTCAATATAGCAAAAAGAAGCGTTGTGGGAATCTGGACTTTTGAAGCTGGGCTTTAACACGCATAGTTTTTTAAAACAGTAAGTGTATCCAGAATTGCAATTTTATTTGTATGTATTTAAAAAGAAGCTTGCGTAATTTGAAGATGAACCAGCATGACACCATTTATTTCACAAACACTACATTGGGTTAACGTAACCCTCAATCAATTTATAGTGGCTCCCAACAGTCTTGCATCATGTTTTGGATCTCCGGTTGAATGGGTTTAAACAGTTTGCACAGTTGCACAGCTTCTCCACCACACCCCAGTAACTTTTCTGTAGTACACTTCTTGACACCTGCAGTATGGTAGAGAGTGTCACATCCGCCGTCATCAAATGACCACTCAAAGAAGTTTTTTAGCACTGAATCACGTAGCAAGGACATAGACAATCCTATCGGTGAGGGGGCTCAGGTGTAGGCAGGTAAAGTTTGGTACTGAGTGTATTAGGCAAAGTACAGAAATTCTATATAAATTAGGTATTTCTGAAATCAGGACGCATGAACTGATAAACTTGTGGGGGATTTTCCTTCACTTTACCTAATTTTGTGTGGATTCAGAGGGGAAAATATAAAAAAATGTGGGTTTTTTTTCAAATTTTCACTTTTTTTACTAAATTTCTCATCCTAAATTTTCAGCTAATTATCTTAACTATGATATCAAAACAAAGCCCTCTCTCTCCTTCAAAAAACAATATATAGTTTACATGAGTACACTATTCGCAGGAAACGGGGATAATCGCTGAACCGACATACTGCAAGAATGGCAAATTAGATCCTGGCCCCTGGGACTGAAGGGGTTAAACATTATTAACTTTGCTAGTATTCAGTGTAGATTGTTAATGTGTGTATTAGTTGTTTGGATATATCTCTTCAAAATGTGTGCGTCTATAACTCTGCATCGCTGCTCAAACGCCATCTTGGCGCTTAGCGGTTACACTAAAACAAATCTGGGTGATTGCAAGTGCAAGTGGTTTCAGTAGCTCCGTTTTGTCTTTTGCCTCTAAGTGTTTGTAAGTGTAAGAAATACTGAAAGAATTTTTATCTGTCAAGTGTTTTGTTATAAATGGGTTGTGTATTTAGCTCCCAAACACATGGCCATCAACCATTTTTAAATAAAGCATATGGTCAGAGAACTTGATAGGCTTACAGTTCTATCTCTTAATCTCTTTTTCACACTCTCAGATTTAGGTTTAAGTGATGCTTTTCTGTGCATCACTTAAACCTAAAAACCTTAAAATGAAACTTTAGTGCCAATTCTTGTGAAACAATGCATAATTCATCCAAAACTACAACAAATGGCCAAAAGCGTGTTTTGACAATCGCTTTCATTTGTTTCATTGAAGACCCTGCTACAAAATTGGCAACGTTTTTTCAAATCCAAATGCACAAGTCTATCGCTTATGGCTAAAGGTATATTCTCCATTGTATTTGAAATCCAGGAGGACACCATGAAACAATACAAGCGAGAGTATTTCCGGGCTCAATTGTTTGCAACTGAGTCACAGCATATCTGAGCAGATCAAAACATGCTCCTGGATAGCCTTTTAAGAAGTATTTGGAAAATTGGGTTCAATTAACCTAAACCAGCAATAAAAGATGAAGAGATCACCTTTGCCTTAATCTGCCGCAGTAAATAAAAATATTAATAAAAATTAAGAAATTAAAATTCTCAGTAGATATTCCTAATTTTACAAATAGTCTCCTTCGAGTGTTTAGCTTAATTAATGGTTCTAGCAGAAATCTTAAAAATCAATTTAGATTCCACATGTTAACAATAAGTAAATAAATAAATGTGATTCTAAAAAAAAAAAGTAAAAAAGGGTGGTTTTGATATTTAATCCTTGTAATCCTGGCACATATTTAATTTAATCTGGCGACAGAGGGGTTAAATGTTCCATGTTATACTGTCCACTGTGAATGTAATGCACCTTGATGCAATCTTCATATCTTTGTAGCCTTTTTTCATTGTTAGTCTAGATTTTGCAAGTGCAAACTTTGGACTAAACTGCTCTTTCATTACTATTAACACCAATTAATATTAAGGTGCTTCATTAAATCTGGCTCCTTGTCTCCAAGAAGCATTTGAGATGTTTGAAGTCTGGAGGAAGCGCACCTATGTATAATAATGCTTTGTTTATGTTTGACTTGCAATCTAAATGTGTTACATCATTTGGCACATTTAACAACACAAATTGAGAAATATGACCAAATATACATACAAAAGAGACAGTTGGGGTTCTTTGTTTTTTTTGGATATGCCATATGTATGGGTGATGATTGCTTCTATTAATATTTTCTAAGGTTAATACAAACCTATAACATTTAGTATTAAAGCATCACTTTTGTCATTAACATCGAGGGGGAGGGTTAGTTTATAAAAGTCCTTCAATTGTTTGGTTATTTTTGTGAAGAGATCATTTATAGATTTATCATGTATGACACATTATAACATAACAAGTGGTTTAAGCTCCTTATTTGATTTAGGGAAAGGACTACCACATTTACACTATGTATTCTAAATGCACTGCCATGAACCTTCTGTTTTGAAATATAGTTACACTAAATTGAAAAGTGATATATGGTTCAGTGCTTACTGTTTTAGATTATACTGTCTTGTGACATTGTTTCATAAATGTTTGCTATGATAAAATACTCGTTTGGGTTGTTATTCAGGGGTTAACAGGATACAATTCCCCCTTTCAATCTCCTTGTGCTAATATCCATCACACTGAAAGTTGTTGATGTGGAAAATTGAGTTTGGTAGATGACCATATGCTAGCAGCCAATGTATTTTTTTTTTTTAAAAATGGATTTCCATTTATTCAGTAAGTGCATACATATAGTTATTATGGGTGATTAAAATGTATTTTATGCACATATAAATGCCATGTCATATCCGCCCCTATACAGTAAGATTCACACAATGATGACTATCCATTCCTAGCTGTGGCAGCTGCTTTTAAGCAAATCTGGAAAGTTTTTTGCGTGCTTCAGATTTGTATTTCTTTACAAGCACTCTATTGTCCATTAGTCATTGCAAAATCTACATTTCACGCTGTCAGTAACTGGAAAGATAAAGGGAATTACAATGTCATCCAAAAAACATTGGTAAATAAATTGGTGGTACTTTCAAAAATAATCATTGGCAGCAACCAAGGGTATTTTTAGCTAGCGACCCTGTTTATGGAAACTATTGCACTTTTCCTTGTCACAATTAGGTGGCTTTGGTGTTGCTGGACTTTCTGCTATCTCATGGACTGGTAATCCTTACCTGTTTTTGACACACCTGTAGCGTATATGGTAACCAAGGACCTTCATAAACCAGTGTTGCATCCAGCCTCCCTTGCTGGAGCATTGTTGTCCTGGGCTCAGATTTTGTCCCGGGGTATATCTTTTCCTTTCTTCTGATTTGGCACCCTATTTGGGTTTATTTTTTGGTTATTGACCTTGGACTGTTTTTAGTGTATCCCTGTCTTGTCCTAGTGCATGGCCTCAGCTTCTAGTCTGCTGCTGTCTGCCAGCCCCAGTCTCCTGCCATCTGCCAGTACTGAGACTCCGTGCTGTCTGTCTATTCCTATCCAACCAACAGCATTCTCCAGCCAGGTATGTCTTAACCTGCATGCCCCATGGGTTTTGAGACTGAAGCTGTCCCTGCACAGAGAAAGTCATTGAAAAATTCCTGGAAAACAACAGAGGCATTACAAAGACTGAAAGGCATAACAGTATGCTCACAGTCTGGGCCGGCCCTGCCATGGAGCAGAGTGGGGCAATTGCCTCAGGTGGCACTTTTGAAGAGGCGGCACTTTGCCGCCCCAATCGCTGAGGAGAGAGAGGCGCCGAGTGGTTTTCGCTTATCGAATTTTCAGTACCCGCTCGGCGCCCCTCTCTTCTGCAAGCCCTCTAGCGCGGTCTCGGTGCCGGCTTGTAATGCTAAGCGCCAGAATATGACGTCATTTCCGACGCTCAGCAGTGAAGCAGCGCACACCGCGGCAGAACAGAGAGATTCTCGCCGCAGGACTGCTGGAAGGTAAGTGAAGTACAAAGGGGGGGTGGTAGGGTAGATAATGAGAAAGTAGGGAGAGGAAGGGTAGATAATCAGAAGGTAGGGAGAGGAAGGGTAGATAATGAGCAGTGGCATCGGCAGGGGGGGGCGGCATTTCAAACTATGGCCCAGGCAGCATTTCAAACTTCCCCCCAGACGGCACTATGTCTTGGGCCGGCCCTGCTCACAGTTACCAGAATTAGCGCTGAATATGGTCTGCCCT
>VKOC01000165.1:1087287-1099356 GCA_009364415.1 Spea multiplicata
TGGCTAAATCCCATTGTATTTTCCAAAATTGCTACTGCTAAATGGACACAACATGCCAGTTTGTGTCTTAGGGAAAATCGCAAACAGGTGGCAAAAATATGCTCATGATGCAGCAGTTTACCTTCTTATTGAGGATTAATTATCTCACAACTCATCAATAGTACTTGTTTTTTTTTTCAGAACAATCAGAATTGCACAATATTTATTATGTATTTATTTTAAATACTATCTATTTTTGCCTGGTCCATCCCTAACATAATCATAATATAGCATAGGAGAATATGAAAAAATAAGAGCAAAATTTACATGAAATAATACAGTTCTGACTGTTGCTGTGTCTTATGACCTACTAGGGTAGCATGATATTTTATGGTATATTTTATGGTTTTATCTGTTAAGAGTGGAGGCAGTAAACTAATACAATGTATTAGAGTGTTTTAATTAGGTGAATACATTCCAACCTTTAATGTATTCAGGTAAGAATGTTCTTCCAAAAAGCCATATCCAACTATGGACATACAAACATTGATGGAATAATATCCAGATACTGAGCGCATTGATCACAAGGGATACACCGTAGGAACAGTTTTAAAAGTGAAAAGGAGTCGCTGTTAATAGTTTAAGACATTTCCTGTCTTTTTATTCAAAGCATAATATTTATGGTTTTCTGTGAATAAAAAAATGCTGATTTGATCTCAAGGTATTAAGTCTGCTTCTCTTCTCATGAAGGTTTAATTAAAAAAAGCAGATTTCATTATAATTGTTTACTATGGCAAACAAAACTAATGTTTTGATTTCAGACATTGCAGACATGTGCAACATAATTGTTGTTTATGAAATCACTTCCTTGCAAAAATTATTAAATGGCTCACTTATGGCTCATGCAAAGTATTTAGTTGCCTATAAACATAAACTCATAAACATACTTATATACATGTACATTATAATACCATAGTCACTGCATTTATTCCAACTTGTCACAGTAGGTGTGAGCAAACATGTAAAAATATCACATCCTTCAAGGTATCCATCATGTTTATGAATAAATTTGCACATATGCATTTTACTCATCATTATATATATATATATAATATATGACAATTACAGAAAATTTTACTATTTATTACGTTGATATTCAATCCCAACAACATTACATAAAGATAAAATGATAATTTGACATGCACATGAATAGGAGAATGTATAGAAACAAACAAAAGTACCGTATTTGCTTGATTATAAGACGACCCTGCAAAATGTGAATATTAATTCAGAAAAAAAGAAAAAGCCTGAATATAAGACTACCCTGTAAGAAAAAAGTTTTTTAGTAAATATTTATTCACATGTAAACTATTTTTCGTATTTAATTAAAAAAGAATATGAATTGAAAAAAGCATTTTCTGCCACTTCTGCCCTCCCTGATATGCCTTATACCCCCCTATATGCCACTCTGCCTCCTGATATGCCTTTTCCCCCCCTATTTGCCAATCTGCCCCCCTATATGCTGCCCCGACTTACCAATGCATCCCCTGTGCTCCAGACTCCCCTGTGCTTCTCCCCCGTGCTCCAGACTACCTGGTGGGGGCAGCTGGTGGACATCTGCGCTTCTATGACTGAGCACCAGAAGGTCACATCACACCACTGCTCCGTCATAGAAGCCGCGGTGGAAGTGTAGGGTAGCAGTGGAGGTTGTCTGCATGCATCGTGCAGACGTTCACCGGCTGCCAGAGAGGAGGATCCAGGTCTCCTGCAGTGCTGCGGGGGATCCTCCTCTCTGGCAGACGGTGAACGTCTTCGCGTTTCGCGTAGACAACCTTTGCTGCTGCCGGGCTTTTATGGTGGAGCATGTCACCCCAGCCATCCGTCATAGAAGCCCTGGCAGAAGTGCTGGCAGCAGTGGAGGTTGTCTGAGCACATTGCGCAGATGTCCACCTGCTGCCAGAGAGGAGGATCCAGGTCCCCTGCAGTGCTACGGGGAATCTGGATCTTAGTCTTGTAGTCAGACCTCTATTTGAGGTCCGATTATAAGACAATCTTGAATATAAAATGAGGGGGATTTTTCGTAGCATTTGCTCTGAAAAAACCCTGTTTTATAATCTAGCTAATACGGTTGATGCTAAGGAGACAAATTGTGTTCAAGGAATGAACAACAAATACTACCATTTTTTAAACAAAACTGATTTAGGCCAGGTTTGAATTTTACTGTGAGCTGCTGGAGAGACTACAAAATACTGCAGATGATGACAGAACACTTTTACTGTCTTATAGTGGACCCTTGTACAACCTGTGTACTTGGACTTTCCAGCAGGGAATATATTCAACAGTTTTTATCTGGAAAATAAAGGAAATGCAAATGTAGTGGCTTGTGTTGCTAATAAAAGTTTAAGGATTAATAAAAATGTTCTCATATTACATTTGGAACTGCCGGAAACAGAGTATATCCTGTGATCCATGGGCGCATGAAGACTTTTCTGTGATTTAGAACAGTCTGTGGTGCCTTTCCTCTAGGGTTATAATCTTTTTTGTGAAGAAACTGCATGAAACACAGTCATTTCAAAACCTGCAATAGGATGAAACTTAAATGTGGATTGCTGGCAATCTCTGTACATAGTTGAGAACAAATCAAGGTAAGAATGGTCTTGCAGTTGACAGTGAGCCATTGTTCACTAGCTCGGTAGCTGGATTTATGATGTTTAAAGGACAAGTGACATGTGTTCTGAGCAAGGTTCCAACAGTTAATTGTTGGTATGAAATATTAGTCTATGAGCTCTTTAAGCATCAGTGACTTACATTGTTCACCCTTTTTATCTAGTATATTGTTTCCTTCAATGTTGTTCTGAGTGTGTCTATTTTATGTTTACCCTCCGTTATGATGCCTAATAATGTTTCTAGTATTTGTTGTATGACATCTAAACAAGCAATTAGAGTCTAAAATTAAAATTTCAACAATGCTGGGGCAGCCGTGATATATAGTATAATATTTTCAAATACGCTATTATTTTATAAATACATGCAAAGGGAAAAAACAAGACCTTGTGGAATTCTCCTAATTGCCTGCCTGGCTGCCACTTATTTATATTCCCCTTTGGTCTGGATACATGTCATCAGGCCTAATGTGACCTCCATTATTACTCAAGTGTAATGATGCGACTATGCATGCACACAAACCGTCTTATGTTATACGTTTTTTCTGTTTTGGTTTCAAGTCTTACTCGTAAATCCTTACGAACATGCTGATTTTAGATACCATATGCTTAAATGATTAGTTATGACACTACTATATAACCATTTTATCATTTTATTTCACTTGAACCAAGATTTTGGTTTATATTACAAATTATACCCGGCATAAAAAAGTATATCGCGGACATTTATATGGTACATTAATAATCTTATAATTATCTAGAGTGACAGCACCAATGTTCCTGGGAATTGTCTGTTCATTTTGAAGGACAGTTATTGTAATTTAAATATTACTAAGAGTTTTGATTAGAATTATGTGTGCTGTATGAGTTCACTTCTTTTAATTAAGTTACATTTGTTTGGTATAGCGCAAAATATTAGAAAAAATAACATTAGCTCTTTTATTTGGAGCATGATCATATGCATGTGATGTAATCATTTAAGGTGTAGCATTATATGCTGTGTGCGAATACATCCGTTTGCATGTAAATTACACATATGATAGCTCGCTCACAGCATATCTGGAAGGTCAACGTAAGCAGGGTTAACAAGTTAAAAAGAACAATAAGTTGTTGAATGGAAAAAAGAAATTTTATTTTGTGAACATTTGCTCATTTGACCTCTAAAATCACAGAAAGGATTGTTACATATATAGACTTTTAACACATTTTACTCTTTAGATTTATCGAGACAGCTCCTTCTGCTTTAGTAATCATCGAAGGCCTTGAGTAGGGCCCCAGTGTAGAGCAGTAAAAGCTCAAGGCACTTTTACATTATATGGGTTTACCTTTTAGATAGCCCTATAAGGAGCCTGGGAAAGATGACAGACCAACTTTAACCCCTTCAGTCCCCTATGGGCGTACCGGTACATCCTGCCCTTCTTGCAGCGGCAGAGACACATCTCTGTCGCTACATGGGAGATCAGGCTGTCTGGACTGCCTCCTGACAGCAGAAGCCAGC
The DNA here is from genome assembly GCA_009364415.1 of Spea multiplicata. Classification (NCBI taxonomy): domain Eukaryota; kingdom Metazoa; phylum Chordata; class Amphibia; order Anura; family Pelobatidae; genus Spea; species Spea multiplicata. The sequence goes on from VKOC01000165.1 coordinate 1,091,428, forward strand.
ATTACTGGCTTTCTGCTGCCCGATCTCATGTAACAGCTTCCGGCACCAATGCCGGGCATTTCCTTCTGGGTCACTACTGACCTCACCCGGAAGGTCATTGGAGGACAGAATATGCCCTGCACGGTCTGTCCAGAGCCTGCTGGGATATCCGATCGCTCCGATGAGGCCCAGACACTGTGATCTCTTTGCAAGTCTGTGGGGATCGGTGCAGGGAGAAACCATGTTTCTCACTCTCCTCGCATGCTGAAAAACAAAACGAAGAAAAAACAATGCTTAGTGATTTAAAAAAAATAAAAAATCACTAAAATAATACAATAAATAATAATTAAAAAAAACAAAGTGAGCTAAGTTATGTCATTGTGACATTACTGACATTAATAACATCTTCAAGAGGTCCCTAAGAGGACCTCTAACCATTTTTTTAAATATAAAAAATAACAAAATACAAAAAGTAAAAGAAAAAAATTAAACAAAATTTTTAAAAAAGAAAAAAAACTTAAATCCCATTGCCCTAACATAACATATAAAAAGTATAACCCTTATGTTCCCTATAAGTGCTGGGAAAGTACAGAAAATCTATATAAAGTAGGTATTTCTGAACTCAGGACACCTGAATTGATAAACTTGGAGGGGATTTTCCATCACTTTACCTAATTTTGTGAGGTTCAGTGGGAAAATATAAAAATCTATATAAAGTAGTATTTCTGAACAGAACACCTGATTGATAAACTTGGAGGGATTTCCATCACTTCCTAAAGATTTCAGTGGGAAAATATATAAACATTTGTTTGTTTTTTCAAATTTTCGCTAGTTTTAGCAAATTTCTCCTCCTAAATGTTCAGCTAATCATCTAACTATGGTATCAAAAGAAAGCTTTATATAGTTTATATAGTTTACATGGGTACACTATTCACAGGAAAGGCGAATAATCGCTGAACCGACATACAGCAAAAATGGGACTTGAGGTACCAAAAACCCCTGGTATGCCATTACATAGTGCTCAGATGATACTAGACTTATGTTATCATACTGAAAATCAGATTCATCTTTTCATAATGTGAAGGCCATACCATCTTCAAGAGTCATTGCCCCAAATGTATATATATATATTATTTTTTACATCTTTTTTTCTCGATTCCTATTTGTTCTACATTGTTTTACTTGCTTAATCTTTCAACTGAGCAGTAAAGTAATATAATTTAAATATTGTGGATGTAAATCAAATGAACAGGTGCACTTCATAAAATATACTTCCAAGTTGTGCTTAGACTGACCTTATAAAATCCCAGAATTGCTCATATATTTGCAAGTTTCTCAAGTTTGTGAAAAAAAGGAGAAATTCTGGAATTAACTAAGAATAAATCCCATTATATGCATCAGTGATGTAACCAATCTTCACTTTAACATGTTTTAACAAGTCTGCCTATATACCAGATTTGAGCCTAAATGTTTTTGATTACGGACTGAAGATCTGCTACCGGCAAGCAGACAATCTAGGGAAGTATGTGTATACAATACTCATGTTTGTAAGTGACATACCAAGCTATTTATAGGTTGGGCGATCCTTTTGTGACATCACAAACTTTTAGACAATACTTAAATTTATGTTAACAGCAAGGCCAGATGTGCCATATGGTAATATCTAGATTAATTGAGAAAGTAAACACTGGTGCTGATTCCTGGGTAGAATTTTGCAAACCATTATAATCTGATAGCTATAGAAATGTGTCCTGACATTGGTTAAACATTTTATTTTTTGGTGCATCAATAAACTCGTACTTTCTGCTCTGCAGGTGTTAAGCAGTTTCTGACACCCCTCCATGAAAAAGCAGGTGCAAACAGCAGAGCACTATTCACTTTTTTAATTGTTGTTAATGTTTCTTGGCTTGCTATAGATAGATTGTTGCCTTTTGTTTTTTATCTGTTAAAGCATCTGTGCGGGCAAGCAAAACTTTAGTTTGGTAGTTAACCAAACAATGTATATCATTAAGGCTGTACATATGAGCATCCGGAGTATTCCCATATCACTCATGCAACATTAAAATGTGATAAAATAGAGTACTGTGTGCAAAAATGGATTTAATTAAGGCATGTTTGAATCAAGGACACTGAAAGTAAGACACATCTCCCTCTCCAGTTAACCAGAGGAGGTTTTCTACTCATTTAGAATCATATTTTATAAAAGGATGACTATTTACATCATAAAAAATTTTCCCACCTTAGTAGTATTAATAAACGCACCTGAAAGTCTGTAATTAGATTTTCACATGTGACCCTGGATTAGTATGCAGATAATATCAGAAGGTCTCTGGAAATCCCTTTCCACAATAATATTCAATCTTCAAAAATATATACAACAGCAGGTCTCCACAAGAAGGGTGATACTAAAAATTATCCCCAAACAAACATGGTCATAGCACTCTAATAATCCCAACTGGTTGGGATCTATATTTTTGAAGAATTAATATTATTTTGGAAAGAGATTTGCAGAGACCTTCTGATATTATCTGCAAACTGATCCAGGGACACATGTGAAAATGCTCTGTTTGTGAACAAACTTATGATAAGCTAAGTAACACTTGTGTTTTTCTACATGCTTGATCTTTTCAAAGCTGATACACTATTTCTCCCATTATTTCAATTGACAAGTCCTGAGTGGAGAAAATAATTAAATACTCCCAATAGTTTACACTTGTCTTGGACACGTGGTGTTATTCCCCATGCCCAGACACACTATACCCGCTGTTATACCTATCTGCAGCCCTGCTCTTATGTATTTGATCTTCCCTTCTGCCTTTGCATTGAAGTTTAAGCAACCTACTTCTGTGGCTTTATATTCTGGTCCTGTACTTCTCCTAGCAGCTTCATACTTATCTTCTGGTTCTGAAGTGGCTTGTCTGTGATCATTCTCCTGGAGAGCTGATTTGGCTTGTCTTATCATCTGAGGGCTCCCGCTGTAAGTTCAGTGCCTTGTCTGAGGGCTTCTTGCCGTATGCCCTGTCTGAGGGCTTCCTGCCTTTTGTCCTGCCTGAGGGCTTCCTTCCATTTGCCCTGCCTGAGGGTCTCCAATCCCCCTGCCAGTCTAGCTACAGATCCAAGTCCGAGGTCCCTGTCCCCTATGCGAGTCCGAGGTGCATGTCCCCTGTCTGAGGTGCCTGTCCCCTATCCGAGATGCCTGTCCCCTCTCCGAGGTGCCTGTCCCTTGTCCGAGTCTAAGGTGCTATCCAGCCAACTGGATAATGCACTTTGAGATAACATTATATTACTATGTTCAATGTAACGTCATGTTAGGCAACAGGAACCAGACAGACCAAATGTAAAAAAAGGTTCAAAACACCTTTATTGTAATAACCAAGCAAACAAAGCCAAATTGTGATCCAGAAGCATATACCGAAGGACAAGTCAAGACAGGGTAAGGAACCAAGACGGATACTCAGACAAGCCGAGGTCAGGAATACGGAGATCAGCGTTGTCGGGAACCAGCCGGGAGTTAGGAGCCAGGAGAAATGTCAGAGAAAGCCAGGTCATTTCACAGGTAATGAGGAACACAGGCGAATGGACCCGCAGCCAAAAACAACACAAGAGCAAGGAGGAAGAGAACCTTTTCTGTTTAAATAGCCTGAAGGGGTGGTTGTGGGCTGTATAATGGGCTGGTCCAAGGAGAGTAGCCAGTGAAATTCAGCTTTGCCTCATTTCCGTTTGCTTTGTTGATGGCCCCTCCTGGTTTTCAGAGATTCAGACGAATTTACAAATTCAGACGAAAATTGACAAAATGAAATTGAAATTAGTACAAATCTGAATGCACACGTTTATTCTTAACATTGGTTATATATCACCAGATGTATTCAATAATTGTGGGATATATCTTGTCTATACAATCTATATGTGTGCCCAGAAAAAAAAGTAAAGAATAAAGTATATTGCTTGTTTCTCATGCAGTCTTTCCTGTGCAAAAATAGTAAAAAAAATAAATAAACAGAACCTAGACATATATCTGGTGTTCATTACTGGCAGATGCAAGGATATATGAATATTATGTAAAGAATGTTCTTGTTCACAAACTGCATACCAATTTAAATACACAGCTTTTATATTTAATAAACGCTATCACAACATTAATATTTTACAGAGTCTAGATTGCAATGTATGCAAAGCTAGTATTCTTTAGGGATATTACTTTCCAAGCAATTTGAAACTACATAGAAAATGCACATGTCAATTCTAACTGCTTTTGCTGTACAAAGGTATCATCTACTGACAAATTCTTTTTCTGGGCTACATAGCTGTAACTGCAGATTGCAATTATGCAGAAACTTAGATTGCCTAACAATTTGCCTAATAACAAGAGCTAGACCAGTTTAGCAATCATATGAAAAAAAATAATATTCAGTGGAGTATAAAAAGAAAGCCTAATTAAAACGGAAAAATGGAATGGTTCGTTTACTCTTTGGTCTCCACCTCTGCTGTTGAACTGAACGACCCTATTACACATGGATCTTTTTCCTAATTGTGGGGAATATTTGTTTTCATATCTAGATTAGTTTGACCTCATTGATATTTTGTTTTAAAAATCTCACATGTGACCTTATATTCTCTATGCTTACACCTTTACGAACAAGGCTATTAACTTATTTGATTTCTTCATTTTATGTCATTAAAGTCGTATGACCTCTTTGTTTCTACAATATATTATCATGTTGGAGGAGAAGTTGCAAAATAATGATACTAAAAAAAGAACTTGCAGTATGACATGAAAGACAGCTAGAACACAGACTCCCCTTGGAGGCAAGGTTAGTAAAGCTTGGTGCATACAGAAAAGCTTGAATGTTGAAGAAGGCTATCTGACTTCACTAATTGTGCCTCCTCACAGCCATGCACATCAGAGTTATAGCAGTAATGACCTCTGCTAGGGATCACTAGTTTGAAATCCGTGACTGGTTCCACAAGAAGATAATTATAATGTATGGTACTAAAGGAGTAAGGTCCTGCTGTTTTCCCATCTACTGCTACCTGTGTCTTGCTAAACACCTTAGGCTTCAAGCTACACAAAAATTGCGCTGAAAAAAAAAAGATTTGTCCATTTAAAAACAACCTTATACAAAAAACAACATGCTATAACAGACAGGATGTGTAGTCTACTAGTAAGTATTTATTTCCATCTGTATGTATGTGTCAAAATGATATTAAAAAATTAAAATGCAATTTCACCAAATATACACGGAAAACTTTGAGATCAAATCCTGTGGCTGTGTTATCCTTTTCTGAAATGGCCTATAGGAATACATAAAAAATTATATATTTTACATCAGAATAAGTTTCACATAAAAATAACTCTACTATGAGTGAGATATACATACAACTGAGAAGGTGCAATTATCCCTCAATGTTATATGTCCACATAATTTCATGACAAATGTTTTCTTTGCTATCAGTCTATAATAAAATATCTTAGTAAAACAATATGTTCACTTTGCATATATATGTCAAGAGTTTTATAAAGCCTTTATATGCTTACATTTCTTACAATTTTATCATGCTGACATTGTCAAGAGCAAAGTTATGTTTCAGTTAATAGGATGTGCATTGTATGAACTATAAACAAACCTACCATAAAAAGGAATCACAGTATAAAATGCAATACATCATAACCGTACAGTATTCCATTACATACAGGCTTCATTATGAATGCAGCTAATACACTAGAAAACTTAGTCTAATAAAAATATTCCTTTACTGGCAGAAATTATCTCTCCAAGTGCAGGTCCGGGAATATAAAACAGAACTCAATGAAGACCATGTTCAAAACCTGTAATACATGCATTTATTCCAGCATTATCATCAAGGAAAATATATGAGACTTGTGCATTCGGGGTCATATAAATTGCATATGTAACTAAATTTGCTGATTTGATCAATCTGTATGAATATTCGAAAACCAGACCAGACCCCCCGTGAATCGGATGAAAACTAAGTAAAAAAAAGCTCAGAAGTTTTGTCTAAAATTTGTGGGCTCTTCCAATACTACTCTCGGAATATCTTCCTACCTTCTCTGCTGAGCACATCCGCTTCCGTGTCTTGCAGCGATACATCAGTGTCTCGTATCTTCTTGTTCTTCTTCTTCTCTCTCTGCAGACATAACCTCCTGGCAAACTTCCATCACTGGAATCTGATGGAATCTCTCCCATTTTTTCCTAGATAGCCCTGTGTGAACTTCTACCAAAATGGAGGATAGGGGGAGAGAACCTCACCGCAAGCTCTGCCATTTTGCCCTAAGATAACCCTGTGTCAAATTCCACAAAAATGGTGGAGCTTCTGGTGATGTCCTCTCCCCTGACTGGAGCATCAGGGGAGATAATGCCACCATTTTGCCCCAAGGCAACCTTGTATGAACTTCCAACACAATTGCGGAGTTTCTGGTGAGATCCTATCAATTGGAGGATCAGGGGGTGACATCACAGGAAGTTCCCCCTTTTTGCCCTTAGATAACCCTGTGTGTGAACTTTTGCCAAAATTCTGAAGCTTTTGGTGATGTCCTCTCCCCTGATTGTCGAGAGGTTATGTCTGATGAGATGTGGATGCATAAAGAAGAGAGATGAGAGAAAAAAGCAGAGAGAAGAGAGGAGAAAAGAGAACAAGAAAATGCAAAACAAGAAGATGCGAGACTCGGACACGGAGCTGTGAGACACTGATGTAGAAGTGTTCGGCAGAGAAGGTAGGGAGACATTTAGAGAGCATGCGAGAAGTAGAATGGATGAAAGTGAGAGTCTAGAAAGCTAGAACCAGCCTTAGCCTTTCTTATATAGTTTGTGTAATGAACCACAGCCAATGAAATTTGCATTTCATTGCCTCCAGGAGCCATCCAGTTCATAGCCAAGATTAGTTGTTGCTGGTCTTCCTAGGGTTTTAAGCATCTTTAGAATCTTCTTTAGAATCGGCCTATTAATTTCTCGCTGTTAACAATAACTCATTTGTCAGTAAGGGGTTAATCAAACCTAGAATCTGTCATGGTCAATATTTAGACATGATTTTGGTGTGAATATACTCCCTGTGCTCTGCTTTATGCAGTTTTAATTTTTTCTCTATTTAATGCGGAAGTTTAGTAAATGCTCAATTTCTGTTTAATTCATATAGATCTTTTACAGTAAGTAGAATGTATACATAACAACTAGCTTCATTGCCATTATTTTTTTGATGAACCAATATATTGTATTCCATTAAAAAATGCATTTGTGACTAATGAGGGTTTCTGATCTGTAAATTCTCACATTTTTGCTCTTTAGCATCTTTAAAAAAAGAAAGAAAAAAACTTTACTGTGATGTAATTTTTTGGTCCATTTGTCAGTAGAGATGTACTAGTCACTTGTGATCTGTTTCAAAGAATATGTTGCTGGATCGACAGCAATTACTGAAAGTCTGCAAAGCATTTCGGTTTACTGTCCTGAATGTGAAATGCTTTGCAATGATGTAGATTCACATGTTATGATACAAAGCCTATGTAAATCATGTTCGTTACACTTTCTGGTGTGAATGGTTAGGTAGGTGGTGTTAGGAGAGAGATGAGCATTAGGAGAAATAGCAAGAAAAATGTGTCACATGAAAAAACAACCAGACACTAATGCTGATTAAAAGACACTGAAAGGCATTTCACCTCCAGTCTACCTTTAGTAAAAAAAAAAAAGATAATGTTAAAAAATATAGATATAGATTATTGTAAAAATAAATAGTAGTAAGTATATGTTAACCATGCATTGGATTTTTTAATACAACAGGAAATATTACCGTATTTGCTCCATTATAAGACGACCCCCCAAAAGCTGAATATTCATTTAGGAAAAAAAAAGAAAAAGCCTGAATATAAGACGACCCTATAGGAAAAGTTGTATCAGTAAATGTTAATTCATGTAAACTATGTAAACTATTTTTTTAATA
>VKOC01000166.1:10087-47851 GCA_009364415.1 Spea multiplicata
CCCAAAGGGTTAAGACGCGGTCCTGGCCAATGGGGACAAGACTCAGAAACACAATATCCCAGCTTATAAAAAAATAGACGCGAATCTGTAGGATACAGAACCTGTCCTAAAAGTTACAAGACGGTCAACGGTAAAAACGTTGCCAGTTGGGATGAGAAGTCCACGGCCAGGAATCGGACCGTAACTCATATATAATAAATACGTGCGCGTGACGGCCCCATTGTGTGACTGCAAACGAGGTATGGATTATTTCATAAACACTAAAAAATAATCACTATGTAGCGAATCATCCAAAGGGTCGTAAAACCCAACAATTGTTACAATGTAATAGCTTAGCGTTCCGGCCCATCGAGGGCTTCCAGTGTCCCGCCATCGTTAACGGTTCCACATCTCCAGAGACTTTGTAACAAACAGAAGTTTCAGAATGAGAAATGTAGATTGAGGGTGAAAGTTTGTAATACGAGGGATATCTGCTGTTTGAAAGCCACGGTTTACGCTGAATGTGCGAAGCCGATGGATCAGAGAGAGAGAGAGAGAGAGAGAGAGAGAGAGAGGCCGCGTTCTCAGCGAGTAAAGCCCAAGTATTAGGATGTTAACACGTAAGACGCGGAAGATGAATGCGATGCGATGGGCTGACCTCTCGTGTTTTATTCCAGGGAATACGGGATATGTATACAGATTCTGCTCCGACAAGGGTGTCTGGCAAACGATGGAAAACTCCACAAACATTTGGCGGGATGTCACGGAATGTTCTGCTAATAGTAATCTCTTCAAAGAGAATGTGAGTCACAAATGCATTTTTTTTCTTATATTGGATTTTAAGATAATTTCGGGGTCTGTAAAAGGCGCGTTAATGCGCATATGGTTTGTATGGTGGTTATTGATTACCGGTGGTAGCCGATTCACAGTGGGCCGATGGGATGGGAACGGCCCTTGTTAAATAGCACAGTGGACGCCTTAGCTAGAATCAGGAAAGTCGACATATTGCATCATCAATTAAACTTTAATTCTGTCTTGGTGGATGTCCTTTCAAACGACTCGTTCTTGACACGTTACCCGCTCTTTTTGTCTCCTGTTTTACCTCCTCAGGGGTAACTTGGGGGTTCCTTTTACTTGTCACTTCCTGCTAGATGTATGTAGAACGTTACATTTTATAATAAAATGCGATCTCCTGGATTTCTGGCCTCATCGACAGCCTTTGAAGGACCAGTTCATGCCACACACATATAACACGCTCTGTAAATATGTTGCGTTGCGTTGGATACGCCGCGTTGGGTTTGTTAACCCAGGGCTCTGTTTTCTATAAAGAGGAATGGGAGCCGTCCGGTGCTTGGCCCCCGCTGATGTTTAGGACTTCTCCAGCCATATGGAATCCTTCACAATGAGTGGTTAAACGGAGAACACTTTGTATCTATTTTTAAAACATTAACATCTGTCTTTGTACAAAGAGGGATTTATTTGGTTTACAAAACATGTCACGGGGTTTGCCCCGATTCTTCACTTTTTTCAAGGATATTTCAATTTATTTAATCACCCTCTAACCGGAGACAAACGCAGACCCTTTGCTGTGTCAGATCTACCCCTTCATCCTCAACGTGCTGGAGAGTCTTCAGATTACAATAACCGGCACAGAAGAGTCAGACGGTCATCTTGTTTGTATACCACGAGCGCAGAAGCTTTCCTCTTCTAATAGTCTGCAGGATTGCCTCTCCTTTCCTTTAGGAGGAGAAGCATTCACAGCGACGCAGGTAGACGATCGGCCACCGACAGACACTTAAAACACAAATCTTTGCATTTATTTTTTTTAATTTCCGGAATGAGACTTCCTATCGGTCAGAAGCCCGTCCAGGCCTCGATGATCCGGGTTTCCTGATGGATTATTGGTGGCCCCCTGTCCAAGACAATGAAATATCTTCAAAGGACTCGTCGTGGCCTCTCCACCCAGCAGATGAAGAGGGCAGGGAGAAACACCGTGCATTCTCCTTCAAAATGAACAAAAGCGCACTCAACACTTGAAAATAATCAACAAAGAAAACCAAGCCTGGTAGAGATGAGATTGCGGCTCTCCAAATGCACTTCTGCTCCCGGCGGATCTCTTTGATTTATGTTAGAAATCACACTTTTAAGCCGGCTTCTCAGAAGTTGGGTCTATTTCTTCGGCTGTGAATGAGCGGCGAGGCCCTGACTCTGACACGAGGGTCTCCATGGACCACGGCAGTAGACATGCGATCACCGGACAGTCTCGATAGCAATATAAAGCCGGGCTCACCCCTAACCCGGGGCAATTATCGGGAGACGTGTCCTTCAAACACTAGGAGGCCGAGTGAAACGCAAGACCATCCAGGGTCGGCAAAAACCGGCTCTTCGTAATGTGCCGAGAGGTTTTCTCAGTGTTTAGACATTACCCAAAATGTAACCTGTTTACTACGTGTATCTAAAGGCTCTCTAATTTAATAAACCCGCTTTTATCTCGACAGGAGAAGGAACACTCTCTCCTTACGCTGATCCGCGTGTCTTACACCATCGGGTACTCCATATCCCTCGTCACGCTGGTGCTGGCTTTATTCATTCTTCTAATATTTAGGTAGGAAGCAAATGGTTAAACCGGTGTTTAAATTTGCCGAATACATCCTGAGTAACAGGACACCGTAGCAGCAGAAATCCCTGGATTTACAGCAAAGATGCCGTTACCGCCATTGTGATGAGATTTATGGATTCTCTATTTTCCATCTTTAAGCCGGAGGGATCTCTGAATCCACCACTCAATGACGTTTTAAATCCCCTTAGCTAGGAGCAAAAATGGGGCAATTGGGGGGGCGCGAGGGTGTAAATTTCCATTCTAGGAGGTTTGTATAGAAAGTATGGATAGTATATATATATGATATTTATAACAAAAATCTCAATATCATAAAAACAATTCCGCTGAACATCTTGGCGTTTGAGAAATGATAGCATACATGCGCGCACCATTTATTTCTGCAGAAAACTCCACTGTACCAGGAATTACATCCATATGAATATGTTTGCCTCATTTATTATGAAAGCCGCAGCCGTCCTGATGAAGGACATGGTTCACACCAACGCCTACGCCAAGAAGCCGAGCGACGAGAACGGGTGGATGACGTATTTGAAAGGAGAGGTAGACTTTGTCGCGTGTAGAGCCGTGAAACCGAGTGATAAAAATGTTGGCCACCAAAAGCCATCGCACACTGTACACGGCCTCCAGATTGGGATGGAAGAAAGACTAGGTCCCAACCAACTAGAGACCAGATGGCCACAAATAGTTTGGGATCTCCTCTAAGGAGATTTTATTGTAATCTCTTGAAAACCTCTGGGATCTAGGATTTAGAAGCCACCTGTGATCCCTCTAGGCCACCGGTTATAGTCTTAACGGCCCTGTATTGGCAGACGCCATTGCCACGGCTGGGGTGGTTTCATCTTGCAAATTGTAGGCATGGAGCGAAGGCGAGGGGGTAACATTTCTGAGAGTTTATTGTGGATCTTGGCCAGCGTAGTTGTGAAGTTTAGGGGAATGGCTGCCGACTATACAGCGTTGAGTCATGTATGAAAGCCGTGAGCCATCTTCTTGTTTTATGTTCTGTCTGCTCCGCTGCCCTCTAACCCCGTCCCGTTTCTCCGCTCCTTTCCCAGGAAGCGACGGCGTGCACCGTCGTACAGGTCCTCATGCATTTCTTCATAGGAACAAACTACTTCTGGCTCCTGGTGGAAGGCATTTACCTGCACACCATACTGGTGACCGTCGTGCTGTCGGAGAGGGGGCTTCTCATGAGATATTTCGCAATTGGGTGGTGTAAGTAGCCCTGTCCCCATTTACAGAATATTCACTTCTTTATCCAATATTCAAAACCTCCCCATGTGCATATCCTAGAATTCCACCATAACTGACTCAACCACAGAAACAATTGATAAAAGCGATCTTTCAGTGGAAGATCTGATGAAAAAGCCAGGCCTCGAAGCTCCCAACATAAAAACGCACAGACCGCGATGACTGTTTTTGGATCAATCGCATCAATAAGTAGCTTTTCAACTAATTAAAACCATGGTAGCTTCCACTCCGTCAATAGAACATTGCGTACAGGTTCTCGTAACTTTCTAAACTCATTTCTTAATTAATTTGCAGTTTCCTTTAAGATTTGTTTATCGTTTAATTCAAATTTTCCAAAAATAAATTAAAAAAAGAGATTTTTTGGCTTCCCTCTTTTCGAGATCTAGGACTTTAATGACGTCCGCACTTTGGATCAGACACGAGAGGTCATCCAAATATTTTGGGACACAAAATTCATGTTTTTTTTTTCCTTAAAACTAAAATACGATTTTGTTCTCTCTCAAGGCCCTTAATCTTCTGTAGAAACGGCCCCTGTGGGCAGTGGTCCCAGAGTGCGAGGCAGGGGTCGCTGGAACTAAACCACGACACCATTAATTAATGTTCTCAATTACTTTCAAGGAGGCGCCTTTCACTTCATAAATATCTTAATAAATATTTAGCTTTTATTATTTTGACCTAACCCCCCCCCAATAATTTAGAAGTAAATGTTGGTCACTCACGTATGTCATTCTAAATAAAGAAGAGAAAACGACAGAGCAAAGCCCTGATTCAAAGACTTTCCTGTGCACAGAGTTGGAATTCGAAACAAAAATCCCCAAAAGTGTAAACCCCCCCCCCAAAAAAATCCAAGCGTCCAGAATTTCAGCGTGAATCTTTTTTTCTCTTATGTTTCCGCAGTCTGCCCGCTGCTCTTCATGACGCCCTGGGTCGTAGCCCGAGTGTACCTCGAAAATAACGTGTACGTTTTTACTTTTTTTTCTTGGAATGCGAGTGTGAGGATGTCGCGTGTTTGGGGCACAAAACTAATTATTAACCAATTATTTTTTATGTACATTATTTTAAATAAAAACATAAACATGATATTTTATTCTCCGATTAATGTTTTTTTTTTTAATTTAAGGACAGGTTCTTTTAAAAAAAACTTCACGCAAAAAAAAAAAAACTGCATTACATTGTAATTCGGCTCTTTTAATTTTATTAATTACCGGACTTTCTGAAATCTTTGTAAATAGGTTTTTTAATAATAATTCCCTATAGCCCTAAATGATTTTAGGTATAATAAATGATGTCTCATGAGATGTTGGGGTTGATGTTTGGGTCACAGTGATTGCCTCCGAGCCAAACGACACAATGATGCATTATTCGTTCCCTAAAGACCGCGTACACGGTGTAAATATCGATCATTTAACTACCCCCCCATAAATCAGTGGCTGAGCGGCAGAATACAGACAATGGCAGAACCGGCTGGATAAGAGGATTTCAAAGGATCTAATATATTTCTGGATAGCGAGAAACACGCGGACGGAGTTAATACTTTTCACCAGGGAAAAAAAAGGCATAAAAAAACATATTTAGCCATTTTAATGCAGCTTTATAAATTAATTTTTAAAACATTAAAACAAAAAATGCAAGGATATTCCTGCTAAATAAATAAAAAAAAGGCTGATTTTTAGGTACATTTTTTTAGGTTTTTAGGTACATTTGCTTTGCACTCTCCTTCTCCGGTGGAGCCGTTTGCTATTAAAGCCTATAGACAAGCAATAAGGCTGGGTAAGGGCCGGTTAGAAGGGGAAGGGCACAGAGAAATGCTTAAAACTCTAAGGAGCACAGAAGGGATCCAGTCTGGATGCTGCCAACTTTTATCCAAGACATCCCCCGTGTGGCCAACATGGGAATTGCATGTAGGAAAAAAAACAAAACAAAAAAAACTCCTCTAAATGTATCTTCCCATATTATATCATCCAGCTCCCGAGGCACGATAATCACAAATACACTTCTTTCTAACGTAACCTTGTCTGCTTATCCAGAAGTCGCATTCACTCCTCGGGCTAAACGGTCTTTATGTTAACAGAAAGCTAAAATAATCATCATAAGAACCATAAAATTCTATTTCTGAGCATCTCGGATGAGGGGTTTGTCTCGATTTAACATTTTTTTTCCTCTTTTAGGTGCTGGGGGAGAAATGAAAAAAAGGGGATCTGGTGGATCATTAAAGGGCCAATGTTACTATGTATTTTAGTAAGTAGAACCCAGCTCGTTAGGCCAGAACTTACTGTGCGGATGGCAATATATTGACTTATTATTTATTACAATGAATTACAAATCGATCTTTTTTTGCAGATAAACTTCATTATATTTCTCAAGATTTTAAAACTTCTGCATTTGAAGCTCAAGGCTCAGCAGGTGAAGTCTACAGATTATAAACTTCGGTAAGAATAAAAATCTTCTCAAAGCCGCAGAATGGACCGTTTACCCCCAATATAGAAGTCAAATCCGAATGCCGGAGAATCTAATGAGAATTTAATTTGCTAAACCTGTTTTTTTTCACATTTTTTAAAAAAAAATGTTCACCGTCTTTTAAGAGATTTTAGAGAAAAGCCTTTTTATGGGGGCTGGATAGCTGGGTCTCGAGGCGTTTAGGGCTCACATATCGATCAGCCAATCAGGGAGGAGAGACCCGGTGCACCGCGGGAAAACACGCTCTATAGTAACGTTATTATATAGAATGACGAGAGGAAGAAATGGAACGTCTAATAAAGCCGTGATAAATATTTGACTGCATTGAATTATAATTCTAAACCTTAATACTGTATAAAAACGATATATATTTCTGTATATTTCTGTATATTTCTGTATATTTATGTATATTTATGTATATTTATGTATATTTCTGTATATATAACTAATACGATGAATTTTATCCGAAGGCTGGCCAGAGCGACCCTTATACTGATTCCTCTGTTGGGGACGCACAAGCTGCTCTTCATACTAATTAACAACGAACAGTTTGAGGGTCGCACCAAGCAGGCGCTGCTGTTCCTCGAGCTCACGATGGGATCCTTCGAGGTGAAGTTGGGGGAAAAAAGGGCCATTTGTTTGGTTTCTTGCCTTTTAAAGATGAGGAGCTATCGGGGGTGGAGGGTGGATTAGAGGTAGGCTGAAAAAAGCGGGGCTCTCAGAGAAGAAAGGGAGACCTTTCAGGGTCCAACGTTTAGTAAGAGGAAGTCACTTAAGCTTTCAAGACCTGAAGAAGGGACTGCCGAGATCTCGGAAGGTTACGTGACTTTACATCTTACTAAATGTCGGTCGATACAATGTTTTTTGACTTATAACCGGTACGTATAAAATTAACGCATTCATCCTGTTTGGTTTCCTAGGGGTTCCTGGTTGTCATGTTATATTGCTTCAAAAACGCAGAGGTACGTTAAAGCAGAGCACGAATTAAACGTTCAAGCAATTGCCCCCCCAAAAAACCTAGTAAAATATATGAGGGTATGCAGTGTGGGAACGAAATCCCTAATAAACGTACAGAAGCTAAAAAAAAGAGGGGGAAAAAAGACTTAAAATCTCCATTTATTCAAAAATATATTAAAATAAAATGAATATAGAAAGTGGTGGGAAATTGAATTATCCCAGTTCTGGGCTATAATCAGACCAAGGGGGAAAGAACCCCACCCTCAGCCAAAAAATGTATGATTCCAAACTTACATCTCAACAAAATGACCAAGAACCAGAGTTCTGGAACATCTTGGGCCGATCCATCGGAATATTGACACTCCGGGGTCTCGACATGTCAGACAAAACATGACATTTACCGGTATGGAGTGAGTTACGCCTGGGCCAAGGAGAGGGACACCAAAGGACTCCGGAGGGGTTCTCCTGACATATCGGAGGAGTCTTCTAGAATTATTAGACCAGGTGAATGCCAGGAACGATGAATACTTTATAATTCGGGTGGGAATTTGACGTCTCTCTTATCTCCTCTGCTTCTAGGTACAAGCAGAGCTCCGGAAGCAATGGAACCTCTTCCTGCTACATTACGTCCCCTGCCAAAACTGTCTGAACAAAGACAAGTACCAAACCCAGCGCTCTAAACCCCCGCGGAAAAAATACCTAATGAGCAACGCATTCTACCAGGACGTGAAGCGGCCCAGCAGCGTCCAGCTCCTCCACGTCACCGCTAACGTCACCGCGGACCCCCACAGAAGCACCCAGCTCGAGTACTTTGCCAGGGGAAGCGTCTCGGAAAGCAGCGATGGAGGCCTGACGTTGGGCGAAACGTTAGAGGAGACAATGGTGGAGAGCGAGACATAACCTCTTCATACAACATGGAACTTGTGTCTGAACACCGCTAACTCTCCAAGAAACAAAAAAAATTATAAATTGAGACATGGATCCCAAGGCCGCGGCGGGGCCCCCGGAGTCCGACCTTGATTGTGTTCGAAGAGCTAATTACCGTGAACAATAAACAAACAGCTTCCATCTTGGAAAAACAAGTCAACCTCAACATCAAAAGAAGGACTTTTCATTAAAAATATGTAAAAAACACAAAATCAGCAATTAGAACGACATAAGGAGTCAAGGAAACGGCACACGGACCTCAAACGTTGCATTCTGACTATTTGGGTGGGCTGGCCTTCAAGCAGCAAACGGACAAATATGCAAATGATCTCATCTGCATATTGGGCTATGATGGAGGCAGCTCAACATTAAGCGCTTCGAGCCAAAACTGCTTTATTTAGCCCAAAAGCTTACTAAATCAGATACACAGAATATGAAATAAAGTAACATTTGATGATTTATTCAGACACGGTTATGCTTTTATAATAAGTTGTGCCAAAGAGTTTAGGATTTCTCTTGATTTTTGAAACGATGGGTTAAAAATTGTAAAAGCCCTGGATTTCAGGAAATTATTTTATCATTACAGGAGCATAGACTTTGAAAATAACTTTTTTTAAAAAATAATAAAAAAAAAATTCAATATTCAGATTTTTTAAAATTTTCATTCTTTGTATTATTCAGTAGTATATTTAAAATATATATAACTTTTTAAAAATGATATTTTTGCAGAAAGGAAATAATATGTATATAAAAATGTAAATTACTGCCTTTTTTATATCAATGAGGTTGGTGCATAAAATATATGTTATTAAAACTGAGGAATTTGTAATATAACACAAAAAAAATTTCTACATTATATTTTTTACGTTTCCCTCCAGTAACTTTTTTTTCTGTGTTTTACAAATAAAGTTGCATTGCAGAGGATAAGATTTATTGCCAATGAATCTCCTTTATGATCGGCGATACAATGAAAGATGGCGTTCGTAAATTTTGCACGCGTCTATATAATCGTTTTTAATTAAAATGCGCTAAAAATAAACGGCGGTCATTTGGGTTTTTATTGATAAAGACGTTTCAATAAACAACTAATAGTGTTTTAAAAGCTCGTCGGAATGGAGACTTTTAACGAAAGGAATCTATATTAATCACGACTTTCAAATCACCAATCAGTGCCATGGAAATGAGGTTATAACGAATCGTCTGCATTCTATCATTAAGGTTTCGTTAATGGGTTTTTAATTTACTTACATCACAGCGATGTCATTGCCTAAAACACGGCAGGGCAAATAGCCTAAAACACAGCAGGGCAAATAGCCTAGAACACGGCAGGGCAAATAGCCTAGAACACGGCAGGGCAAATAATAGCCTAAAACACGGCAGGGCAAATAGCCTAAAACACAGCAGGGCAAATAGCCGAGAACACAGCAGGGCAAATAGCCGAGAACACAGCAGGGCAAATAGCCTAGAACACAGCAGGGCAAATAGCCTAAAAACACGGCAGGGGCAGAATAGCCTGAAAAAACGCAGGGCAAAAGAAAACACGGCAGGGCAAATAGCCTAAAACACGGCAGGGCAAATAGCCTAAAACACGGCAGGGCAAATAGCCTAAAACACGGCAGGGCAAATAGCCTAAAACACGGCAGGGCAAATAGCCTAAAACACGGCAGGGCAAATAGCCTAAAACACGGCAGGGCAAATAGCCTAAAACACGGCAGGGCAAATAGCCTAAAACACGGCAGGGCAAATAGCCTAAAACACGGCAGGGCAAATAGCCTAAAACTGGCGTAAAATAAAGCATTGTTATATAAAAAGCTGTATAATTTATTAATTTTGAGAGGCGGTCACATGGTTCAGAAGAAGCGGAGGTATTTTAATGTGAAAGTAGGAGTTTTTTTTTTTCCACGTGCGCCTCATGGTAACTACATAACGGGGAAGTCACAGGTCAGGCTACCCGGGGCCTTCCAGCTGTTGGGGAAGCGGCTTAGTGGGGGAGGCGGGGCTAGCCACACAGATGGGCGGGGCACATTGGCCACACAAGGGGCGGTGCTATCCCCAGATAGAGAGTCGTTTGGGCGTTGGAGGTGGAATGGGCGGAGAGAGGGCACGGCATGGAGACAGAGCGACCCGAAGACCCAGGGAAGTGGGGCTTCATCCAGAGACCCCGGGTGAAACCTAGAGAGAGTTCCGAGGATTGGGTGACAGTGAACGTCAGGGCCAGAATAGACATAATGAAGCGTCCCTGCCACCTTCAACGCGCATGTTCCGCTCTTACCCTCTCGCAGCATGCGCTGTGCATACCCAGCTGGAGGGAGCACACTGCTGGCCCCCATCTGCCACTGGAGCAGCAGTAGTGGCCCTTTGGTCCACCGACCCACCAAGGGGCAGATGGCCAGTCAAGAGAAGAGAGGTGCTCAGGACTAATGAGTAATAATTATTAAGGGCTTATCAGTCCCTAATTAATGACAAATATCTGAAAAACTATTAATGGTTTGCATTGGTGATGTCGCCACGTTAAGTTAAGAGTCCTGCCTCATGCATAAACAATAATTTCAGCTATACTTTTACCAAATATCCCCTAAAACCCAAAAACCTATAAAAGTTATTTATACTTTGCATGCGTTTGTTGACAATTTAATTGCCGGAAGATTCATCGAGCAGGAAAATAAATCTCGGTTAGAATAAAAAAAAACAAAACAACTCGTAGTGAAACGCGGCATTAGAGGGACGTATATATTATTTCAGTGACCTCGAAACGCAGATGGCGAGTTAATCCACCCGGCCTTATTGTATTTGTTAAAGTCGAATTAAATCTTAAGCTGATTACCTTCCAAGTGCCTTTTGTGGCTGAGAGTCATTCAGCCATTAGAAAGATTGCAATTTGAGTAAATTACCCCCTAAATTCAATCTTTACCAACAGAGACTAAAACCACCGGATCGCGGCGTTCGGCTACGTTTTACCTTCTGGAATATTAAATCGCAGACCAGGTCACATGACGCCAGGCGAAGCTGCCGATAGGCTGGAAGGTTCGCTCCGAAAAGAAAAGGTTTCTGTGATTATTTTTTTTTTAAAGGTTTTAATACCAGAATAAAATTAACAGATTTTAGAGGAAAATCTCTTTTAGCACATAATATAAAAACATGCGACGCCGTAGAACTTCAGTGTTCAGTAATTATCAAGAATGTAAAAAGAATATCTTTTCGTTTGGATATCATATCACCATACTATCCGGAATTATTCCAAACTAGAAGCACTGAAATAATAACAAACAAAAAAATATATATATAATAAAAAATTCCCATAGTTTAAAATGAAGAGCCTGAGCCGGCAGCGGAATGGGGGAGTTTCTGACGTTTTTATTATATACACAAGCGTGAAGGCTGTCTGACGAGCTGTAATTACTTACCTCGGAAATAGGTAAACCAATCGCATTTACAACGCGTTCCTGCGTAGCCGCAGAACCACGGCAACAATAAAAACTTCTTTTAAGATTAGACGTCATTACACACAATCACGGGGAGGCATCATTTGCGTTGATTTTGTTTAAAAGCCGGCTATAAAAAAATAAAAAAAAATAAAAAAAAATCCTAACTTTGGACGGAATTTGTTCCCTGAATACATTGTAACTATAGTCTGAGTTATTCAAAGAACAACGACGATAATAAAAGTAGATTCCCCGCCACGGTAACGTTTATCTGCCTGACAAGCAGAGGCGCAGAAAAAAAGCCTTGCCGAATCTAGCGGGCAAACATGCCTGGATCCTTTCTTGGCTTCTACCACGGCTGGGCTGAAATATTTTTACATTTATTGGGAATAAATAACATTTAATTTTCCAAGACGGATAAAACATAAAAAAAAGGGAATTTGGGATAATTCAAGCCTTGGCATAAAAACATTTTGTTGTCAACATTCATCGCTGAAGAACCCAACGATACGCGATGATCGCTCTATGATCGGTCTGTAATATATGATTTAAATGATTCACGAGCCGTATTTCTAATGGACGGGATACAGAGGCATGTATTTTCATTTTATATACCCCCCCCCAGCTCTACACAACATGGAAGCGTCGACATTCTAAGTAACAGCTCGATTCATTTGTTCTATCGCTCCGGTGAGTGTGGGAGATCGGTCGGGTTCACCTAGCAGGAAAGTCTTTCCCGGCCGCCCAGAGAAGTATTTTTATACGCGGACTTAGAGATGCGGAGCGTGATTGGAGCTCGCGGTAACTTGTATGGCACAAGCTCCTGTATCTGGGACACGCGGTCTTTTTGTTGTCCCGGTCATTTGAGGACAATGAGGAATTCACCACCACAAGAGGACCTTTACGGCTGCTACAAAACATTAAATACTATTAACCATTTTTTCCCCATGGACATAAAACTCTATCCCATATCAAAAGGGTGGTCCATTCTAGTATATGTGGTGTTACATTGGAGCTTGCGGGGAGGCTTGAGGGCCACCAAAGAGCCACAAGGTCTATGGTCATCCATGAACGTCCGCAAATTGGGTCACACCAAGATTAACCATCGGAATGAATCACAAACTGGCAAATAATAAACTATGATCATAGTAAAATTATAAAAGTATAGATTCTCAATTAAAACTAAACCAGTCTTTGTAGGATATACCTGCATCTATTCACAAAGCAGGGGCACAAGTGATAGAATATCATGTTTTTACCGAATCAGCACAAAACTAGGCGACATTGTGATTGGATTCACATTATTAACCCCTTAATGACAAAGCCCGTACATGTACGGGCTCAAAATGCAATGCAGGTTTAGGGACCGCCCATTGTCCTTAAGGGGTTAATTAACTCATTTGAACGCTCGAGTCCTGCGGTATCACAAAGTGAACACCAGCCACCGGGTGACGTCTAAACCTTTGTAATCCTAAAAACGCCTTATCTGGGTTTAAGCGCGTGCAGAATCTCTTTGTCATTGCCTCCCGAAGCGCTGTAGTGTAGGGCAATATAGGTTTTTGAAACCTTTAGTAAATAAAATTTGAACCGTAGGCGACATGGGGAACAGCAAAAGCGGGGCTCTTTCTAAGGAGATTCTGGAGGAACTTCAACTCAACACCAAGTTTACTCAAGAGGAACTGTGCACTTGGTACCAATCCTTCCTGAAAGAATGCCCCACCGGGAGGATCTCCAAAAAGCAGTTTGAGAGTATTTATTCGAAGTTCTTCCCGGACGCCGATCCCAAAGCTTACGCCCAACACGTTTTTAGGAGCTTTGATGCCAACAACGACGGCACTTTGGACTTTAAGGAATACATGATCGCCCTTCATATGACGTCATCTGGGAAGACCAACCAGAAACTGGAGTGGGCTTTCTCTCTATACGATGTCGACGGGAATGGGACAATCAGTAAACCAGAAGTGCTTGAAATCATCACGGTAGGGTATTCAACCTCTTTTACATCCGAGAACCACAGGATATATCCTCAAAACGGTCATTACTTCTCTAGAGAGGGTACATGGAAATAACGAGAGAGGTTTCAGTAGCCTCAACTCGACGTGGTGGGACATGGCTGCATCTAGGAAAACGCGGTGAAGGTCAACACATGCGCCTCACGATGACGAGATCACAAAGCATCTACTAGGGTGCATACTGCCAACGCTAGGATCTATGGCTTCAACAAAAATATGGGGGTTATAATAGGTGATAGGTCAGGGATCTCCAAACTCGGCCCTCCAGCTGCTGCAGGACTACATCTCCCATACTCCTCAGCCAGCCCCTTAGCTGAAGGAACATTATGGGAGATGTAGTCCTGCAGCAGCTGGAGGGCCGAGTTTGGAGATCCCTGTGATAGGTGATGCGCCAAACAAAATTAAAAAAAAACTAAGTGGAAAAATACAGGAAGAAAGGAAAAATTATATATAATACAAACATTAATGTCTGTAATTAATATAAATATAAATTAATATAAGTTAATATATATATATAAAATTCAGCTGTTCTGTTAGAATTTTTAAAACACAGGTGGATTTTCTTAGGCTGGAAATACAGAAAATAGGTCACAATAACACTTTCATTTTTTTTTTTTCTCAAAAAAAAAGTTGACATAGAGATCTCATAAAAAAGTTAAAGATTTACAAATATTGCGCATGATTGGAATTGCATTTCATTTCCTGTGCACGGCGCTCACAAAATGAGCTTAAGTGATTAAGAAAGCATTAAGGGAGTCAAAAATATTGCCTTTTTACGTCACTCTTCTATATAATGTATGGCAAATTCCCCGGGAGTTAAGCATTTAATTAATTCATGGCTTCTGCAGTAAATCACCCGGCCCCCGCTAGCCATAAAGCACCAATTCTGCATTAATTGAGTGGCAAAGTTTTATATTTCCACTCATTTTCCTGTTAGGCTGTTTTTTTTTTGGTTTATAGTCTACTTAACATAAGAACATTTTAATATTTGGGTTTGATTTAAGAAGAATATTTAGCATTGCCATCGCTTGCTATTTCCAAATGGAAAATGCCGTTTCTTGCTTTATATCCCACATTTTTCTCTTTGACAAATTCACGGGAGCCAGAAAAAAACAAAAAACTTACGATCAACTCACCGGCTTTACTTAGATTCCTACCATTTATCCATGAATAATAAGAACTTTTTAGTGAAATACAGTATTTATTCTCTGTAATTCAGCATTATGTCAGACGGATTACACTAAACGCGTCAGGACTACATGTGATGTCATAAATCCGAGGATGTGGTGGGTTTACGGAGAGGTGGAAATTAGAAGGAGATAACCTGGGGGGTATTTTGTGTTACAACGTAGCAATCTAATTTTTCTTGTTGAAAACCATCCCTTGACCCTCAAACCTCGCATTATACTCGAGTGCTCTAGGTTTCAGACGGTTTATCATGAAGTCCGATCCTTTCCTATCCGCTCCGAAGCTCCGTCCGTTCCACGTTGTCCTCTGTTGTCTTCCATATGGTTTCTCCACTCAAGGCTCCTTCCTTGGCGGTCGCCATTTTCTCCTTTCTACCGGCGACTCTCCCCATTTACGATGCCGCCTTCTGCCTTCGCTCTCAGCCCAGCGCAATTCATTACTAAGTAGTGATAACTTACAAAAAGATCCACTGAGAATCACCGGCGGGATGACTTTTTATGCCCCGTTTTATTCCCCGGTAATCTACAGAATACATATTCCTCTGGTACAGAGATGATATAAGGAACCGGTATTCCGTCTGCCACCGCACCGCGTCCAATTTATTATTAGTAGAAATCCTGAAGCCTTTTTTACCAGATTTATTCGCGTCTTATAAAGTGTGTGGGGGGGGGGTAAAATCCACCTTGGAAAACATAATCTAAAATATACCGTGTCTGACCCATACATTTCACCCACTTCCCTACAAGCCGAACAAAGAGAATAATGGTTTCTAAATCCCCAAAAATATGATTTGGACACCTGCCGTGTATGTGCAGCAACGCTGTGAGAAAAGCCTCTTTTGGTAAATTAAGAATTTTTAAAAATGTTACATCTCCCCGAATAAAGTCAGGGATTAGGTCCAGAAATGTGCGTTTTCTAAAAGTTTGGTGCATTTTATATTCTTAAAAAATCGGTCACAGACAGCAGAGACGGAACTCTTCGCGGGTTACGCTGAGGGGGTCCAGACAATATTTTTTACATAGCAGATAATACGAAGCAGCGCATGTATATCATCTCAGAAACCACGGTTACCCGGCTCGGCTCAAACGATATATTTAAATCTAAGATTATTTCAGAAAATGACTGTTTGAATAATAGAGGCTGACGCTTTAAATCTGTTCCGTGTTGTGAAGCCCCTATTAGAAGCCCGGGTGCCGGCATACATTACAGGGGGGGCCGACGGTAGTTGTTTAACCAGGAGAAGACGATTAATCAAACACAATGGGCCATAAAGCAGGATTTTCCCCGTTTGAGTCATTTTCCTATTTTATCCTTTCACCATTTATCATCCGCATTGCCCATCGGAGTGAGCGCGGACTCCGCGGCCGGTTACGGGGACGCTCCGTCTGGTTTAACACCCGGTGTCACCGCTGGATTTAATGCCTGCTCGCTGCTTGCCATATTTCACTGTGCATCTCGTTAACCGTGTGATAAATGGATGCTTTCTTCCAGGCGATATTCAAAATGATTACTGTGGAAGACCAGAAGTCCCTGCCAGATGACGAAAACACCCCAGAGAGGAGAACTAATAAAATATGGGATTTCTTTGGAAAGAAGGACAATGGTGAGCACAATACGACACGTTAATAAGTTCAGCCCCATGTCGTAGGTCAGACCAATTAGACAATTTATTACACGGTGAAAGAAAAGCCAAGCAATCAAATGTTTTTTTTCTAGAAGGTCCTGAGTGGACTTTCTAGACCACAAAAACTCCCAGGTCCCCCAAACGTTGTGTCATTTGTTGTCGAGGTCCCTTGCTCACCGATGGCCGAGCGCAGTAAGCTCTGAGGATGGCATGGATCGGAGAGACCATGACGTCCTTCAGCAGGAGGCCTTTCCATCCCCATTGCCCTTAAAAAAAGTCATCTACTTGGTGAAGACCACCAAGAATCTCACCGTAACCACCACGCAAAACAATAACAACAAACAGAACGTGTGTTTAATGTCACCAGTCTCCAAGACTACAATGTAGAGCATAAGTAGACCTTATTCACTAAACGATGAACCGCATGTGACCTCGGTGATCAGCCGCATTGCTCCCAACGCATAGTTTGTGAATCTCAATGTAACTCCCCGCTACGTGAATTTATCTCACTTGGGTTTCCATTAGGTTTGGTTTCCCGTAATACTAAGATGACTTTTACCGAAGTCCG
The DNA here is from genome assembly GCA_009364415.1 of Spea multiplicata. Taxonomy (NCBI): domain Eukaryota; kingdom Metazoa; phylum Chordata; class Amphibia; order Anura; family Pelobatidae; genus Spea; species Spea multiplicata. The sequence continues at coordinate 27,090 of VKOC01000166.1, forward strand.
AGCTTTAAAAGCGGAGGACCGGCGGTGGGACCCCAGAATTAATACGCCTTTCATTTTGTTTCCGTCCAGATAAACTCTCCGAAGGGGAATTTATCGAAGGAATCATGAACAACAAAGAAATCCTTCGCCTGATTCAGTTCGAGCCTCAGAAAGTCAAGGAGAAACTAAAAGAGAAGAAGTAGAGGAGCGGGCGCCGGCCGAACGATTACCATACAGACTGTCCATGCAGCCATTTCACTCGATCCGCCAGAGAAATGCAGATTCTAGCAACATGTGAACTCATCTCAAACACGCGTGGCCCTTAATCTTCATTTACACGTACCGGTGCGCTCTCCGTGTTCTAACGAGGCTAACTAATAATCCTTAGATTACAGCTGAAGCCGTTTTAGAACTTGAAGGTCATACTCCGTAATCTCATTACAGCTTCTCAAAGACAACGACCTGCAAGATATACACAACACAGACGGGGGGGGGGGGTGTATAGCGCCCCCCACGTTACAAAGCGGTGCTGCGTTGCACAAGGTGCTGGAGCATTATGGGTCAAAAATAATAATAATAATAAAATGCTACACACTATACAATAACATTTAGCGTTGTTGCATGCGGGGGGGGTGTTGGTGGTTATTTTTTAATTGTGTTATGTCAACCAGTACAACAAAACATGAGTTTTTCTTAGAATTAGAACAATTTTTTTTTAGCTATTAATCATCAGAAAGTCGTTGGACGTCCTTAGAAGAGACGAAGCTTGACGCAGCTCAGCTGATATGAATTATAACGGGAAGCTTTTAGCGCGTTGTTAGTTGTCGGTTGCTAAGAGAAAGACAGAGCCGCATGTAACGGGTCGGGCAACCTGTTAGCTCTGGATTATTTTTGGAGGGTTTTTTTTTGGTTTTTATTGAGCAAAAGGCCAAGTGGATTTAAAATAAATTAGAATTTGGTTTTAATTCCAAACATTTGGCTTCAGATTGCCGAGGACCTTCGCCCCCCGGAGATCACCATGCTCCTCATCAGCGATCGGTGATTCTTTTACCCCAACATATCAGTGAAGCTCGAACGTTAATCCGTTTTATCCACGCGCTGCACGTCTAGGTGTTGTATTTATTTCGCTTGTGATGGGAAGTCGTTACAACAATAAAGTTTTTCTTTGTATTCCAATTTCTGGCCCCCTCTCGTCAGACAGACAGACAGACATCGGTCCCTCATTGTATTCGCCTCGCTGGCGGAAGTGTCGGTGCGGATACAATCACCGGGTTTTATTCTGATGTGTGTCAGCGTCCCCGTAATAATAACTTGCGCGGAGAGAGACCCCGCAGGCTTGCTGACAGTTTGACAGATCTATGAAATAAAGCCAGACTTTGCTGCAGCCTCCTGGGCTTCTTAAGCCAAGAAGTCCATGTTTGGCCAACACTCTGTTGGGTTGGGTATTTGGGAACCACTGGGCAGCTGATCGTTCCTCCCCAGTTCAACTCAAACCCTGAACGCCCATCACACAACAGCAGCTAAAATTATAGGAGAAGCAAAGCTTCCCAGTCTAGACCAGGGGTGTCCAACCTGCGGCCCTCCAGCTGCTGCAGGACTACATCTCCCATAATGCTCTTTCAGCTAAGGGGCTGGCTGAGGAGGATGGGAGATGTAGTCCTGCAGCAGCTGGATGGCCGCAGGTTGGACGCTCCTGGTCTAGATCCAACATGGAAGAAGTTCACCTCTTCAGTTTACTTGCTACAGATTTTCCACCGCGTGATACATAAGAAACCGCGTCCTTTTGGCGACCTGACCTGTCATGATGATGACCTGAGTGTACATGATGATGTCTGAAATGATCTGTCTAGATGAGTGGTCTCCAAACTGCGGCCCTCCAGCTGTTGCAGGACTACACCCCCCATGCTCCTCTGCCAGCCCCTGAGGTGAGAGGGCGTTATGAGAGATGATGTCCTGCAACAGCTGGAGGGCCACGGTTTGGAGACCCCCGATCCACATGATTTTATAACCAATACATTGCGAATTCATTCACGGTCTCGAGCCTTAACTTACTTGGAGGTAAGACGATGCGTCGAGGTTACACGTGAAGCGGCAGCGGGACGTACTTGGATCATGCGTGGTCCTCGTCCGGTGGGGATGCCGATGTCGTTTGATACGATCGATGTTATTTCCCGCCAATTCCTCCGCATCTGCTTGAAGAAACAAGAGAAAGGACTTTATTTACACCTCAGGTCTCCAAGAGAGCCAAGAGAGACATCAACAAACGCCTCATCGGATCCACCAGTCCATGTGTACAGCGCTGCGGAATATGACGGTGCTATACGAACCACTAAATAATCATACGAGCCTCCGGGGCAAAATCCACTGAGGTCCCCGTTCTGTGAACGCGGAATGGATATAAAAACTTAACTCTTTAATATCTCTGCTCCTTCGTTGCCCGGTAACTTTTGGGATAATCCGGCGCCATCTCCCGCAGTCCTGCCGGTCACTCTGTGCTTATAGGTGCAGATCTTTGTGGACTACAAATCCCATGATCCTCAGACTGCCTTAAATTTGGCTGAGCATCATGGGAAATGTTGTTTCTAAAGATGTGCTGCTCATCTCTGCCCCCCCCATAGGGTCATCTTATATTTAGGACTTTTTTCTTTCAATAAGATCCAAGGTTTTTTCGTGCGGGGTGGGGGTGTCGTCTTATAATCGAGCAAATAAGGTACATATTTTTTTTTATAATAAAACATTTTAAAAAACTATTTTAATTCCCAGCTATGAAGACAGATTGGCCACCTTATCCGACACATCCAGATAAATCCAGGAAAGAATAATCCTTACAGCTAAAAAAAGGGGAAATTTCAACAAATAAAAACTGAACACCAGGGGGCGACACTTAGAAACCCACAACTGTCACAATTGTACATAAATGATCCATTTTTACCGCCTGACACCCAAAGTCCACAACATCTAAAAAGGACTACTTTGCCGGCCATTTGTTATCGATCTGAACCCCTAAATTCCTGGCAGATTCATATATCCTGAAGCCAATATGTGATTTATTCCACCCCGGTTGGGGGGGGTTTATATTTGCGGGGTCTGTTCTAGATCCTCGGCGTATTTGTAGCCTTGCTAGGATTATACATGGAAATCATTTGATTTCTGAAAAGCCAGTGAAGTCATTGCATATATTACATCATCAGATTAAAAAAAGTCCATGGAATTTGGGGCTATTAATTCCACATAGGTCGGGGCTGGGGCTGATTTTACCAGGGCCAGGAACAGGGATACGTTAGAACCTCAGCCTTTTAATGGGGCATTTTTCATAACACCCTGTTAATGAGTCCAATTACCCCGCTTTAGTATTGAAAGGGTGCAGGCCAGCATAAGCCGTGTAATATTTGGGGTAATTTGCTTGTTTCCCGTCCGCACACGAAATATGAGATTATAAATTATCGCTGTATTTCTCCAGATACCCCGGGGTGTCACAGATACCCCAATACCTGCTCAGGTGACCCCCGGGATTTAATGCGGGACCTTATTATAATTAGTGACGTGGAGTAGATATTACATACAGTCCCCAGCAGATTATTATTTATCACTTTCTACCCACGCTGGGGCATTAACGCCTTGCTTCAGACCAGTCACCCCCCCGACCAATACCCCCAGCCGACCCCTTACCTCAAATGCAGTCCTCTACAGGGCCCGAATCTGAATGAGGATGAGGTTTGTGTTTTTCCCCACCGGGCCCAGGTGGCTCCTGATTAGCAGAGCTCCGGCTCACCTGTGCGGGGCTGAGGAGATCCTGACAGCTGGCGGGGCTGAGGAGATCCCTGGCGGGGCTGAGGAGATCCTGACGGCTGGCAGGGCTGAGGAGATCCTGACGGCCGGCAGGGCTGAGGAGATCCTGACGGCCGGCAGGGCTGAGGGGGGTGTGAGAAGCGGAGCTGAGGTCTTATAATTACCTCACAATCCGGCTGTTTCCTGTTTATTACCGCTTCATGGTGCATTTCCCCTTAATACCCTTCTATGGGGCAGATTGCACTTTGCAGCTCCGCATTTACCCCTTCAATGTACCCTGCTGGGAGCAATATGTGCTGTCACCCGCAACGGTCCCAGTCAGGGGGTATCTGTGGGTGCCTCAGTCTGATTAACCCTTCATTCGTATACCTGTAGGTAAATGTGACATAGTATAATTTATACATTCTCTGTCCACACAGCATGAAAAAATCCCACACTTTTTGCTTTTTCCAGTAAATGTATTATTATTATGGTTTATTTTTTTATATAGTGCCTTCAGTTCTGTGGCGCTGTACACCGGGCAGTGAATCGTTAGTTTTCAGGGCCCGAGACATTTTGAATTCTGTATTTTTTTGTACTTTTTTTTAATGTATAATTACATAAGCTGCTTTCTACCAGAAGGGTCCTGGTTTTGAGTAGTAGCCCCAGGAGTGGGGCAGTTTACCCCGGTGTGGGTATCAGTGGCACATGGGATACATCCGTGGTTTTGTCTCTTCTCATCTTTTGGACTGATCCTCGGCTTTCGCGTCGCTGTGCTTGGCACGCAGGTGTTAACCGCATTTATCATCTTAATTGGGATCTGCGATGTGCCAATATCCTGCGGACGCCGCGCCAGCTTTATCCTGGCACAGAATTCCGTACCGCCTGCCCGAGGAGAAGAGAAAATATCTGTAATAAGCCGTGTGAGAACGCGCTCTCCAACGCATGCCGAGGCCGGCAGGGCCTTATCTCCTCTCCCCGGTCATTCGGCATAAAGCTAGGTGTTTCTGAGCAGGCATCACGTTGCGGGTTATTCGTAAAGTTCTATACGTGGTTACTGGGGGACCTTGAAGCCCTGTCCTCTGCGTGTCTAATAGCGTGCTCATCAATCATAGGGCATGCGAACAGGTAGACAGAATCATGTGAGACGAGACAACGTCACATGAAGTTCAACGCGGGCAAATACAAAGTTACGCAGCTGGGACGGGGAGCCTGCGTGCTGATGTCATACAGGACAGAAATGTTTGAAAGGAGTTCCCTGAATCATTTCTGAAAGTCTGTGGTGCGTTCATGAAGCTCAAGCTCAACCATTCGGAACGGGGAGTCCACCCATCCATCCCACGCAGGTGTCATGGCGTCCGTATGGCTGGATTCCCCCTAATATATAATACCGGTAGTTAATCTTGGATGGGAACTCAGTAGCCCAGTTTGGTACAAAGGGAATTCCTTTAGAGTTCCTATGTACGATTGACACTGCAGGGTCTATTCACTAAAGGGTGAGTTGACAGGAGAGTTGGGATTTCAGCTCCTCCATTTTCCACTAAGAAGATCTGCAGTGAGCTTCTGCTGCACGAGGAGCTTGGCCAACCTGTAGGACATCCAGCGAAATCACCAAGGGCTCCTCTGCATTACACATTATACGGGGCCAACTTTGGTCCTTTATAATGAATAGAGAAATGAGGGAGCTGAAACCATTACTCCCCCTTTAGAGAACAGACCCCAATACCTCGCAATTTTTTGTTGTGAGAAACAAGAATTTTGGTCAATGGCCAGTGTTGAAAAATATCAGCGGTTTGGTCAGTCTGTCCATTCTATGTACGCTAGGATTTGGAGATGAGGAGCGCTGGTTTGTGGGTTTTTTGTACTCCAGAGAAGCTGTCCAACCACCAAGGACCTTCTGAGGACCAAAAAGCACTTGGCAGATTCATACCGATATCGAGTAGATAAGACCCCACGAATGTAATGTCTTCCCGTAGAGATTATTGCCACTCGCTCCCAACCCAGACTGGACATCACTCGGCTTTCATGTTAGTTTGTAGACCCCATTCTGGTCTCCTCCTGGTCCCCATTCCATCTCCTCCTCCGTCGCAGAGTAAAACGACCCAAATCTTCCTTTTTTTTCTGTATTTACCGTGGCCTTGTTGGAGAACGAACAGCGTCGGTGCGTTTTCTGACCCCTCCGTAACCCTCCTTTGCTCTCTGTTCAGAGACTCCGGTTAATTGTCTCGTACGAGACGCCTTGCGAGGAGAAGGTTAATGTCTCGTTGGAGAAAAGAAAATGTAATTGTTCACAGAATCGGTTCAGCTCGCAGAGCAATAAACGTTATAAAATCCAGGCTTTAACGAGGAAAATTAATCGGGAACCAGAATTAAAATGAGTGAAAGATGGCGATTAGCCCCGATTGGATGATGGGGTATTTAACGAGGAGATAATGTGCCATTCCAGCCGTGTTTCTGATAAAAAAGGCATTAAAAAGAGCTAAGGAAACAATGTATCCAGCCCTAATATTTACACACAGATAAAGCTGGATAGCCGTACAAAATCTGATTGGATGGACCAGGTCATGTCATTGAGAAAGCCGATGATGTCACTATATAGGTTGCCTAATCTGAGAATGTATGACATCATCCGGATCTCTGCCAATCAAAGCAGCATTAAAATAGTGCTTTCGTTTTTTTGCCAGTAATGCTCAATTCTCTCCAATTCTCTCCGTGTTGGACCTGCCCCAGGAGCTGCTGTAGACCAGAATATTGCCCCTGGTGGTGAGTGTCGGAACGTCTGGTTTTAGGCGGCCAAAAGGGCACGGAGTTACCTGCCTGCAAACTGGTGACCGTATTGTGATGAGCGGTAGAACCTGTGAGTGAGATGCCGTGGTAACCGACCTTTCTATGTGTCGGGACCTCGAAGTCCTCATTCACTGCTGGAGGAGAGACGAGGAAACCGAGAGGACGCAAGAAAATATTACAAAAAGTACCAAGAGGATACAGAGGCCACAGTCTGAAATGAGAGGATCTTCAATGTGATCCTAGGAAAAGGTTACTTCACTGAGATAGAGGTGGACGAGTGGAACAGCCTCCCAGCAGAAGTGGTAGAGGGTAAAACAGCGAGGGATAGGCATACGGCTCCAGGAGACTAGATGGGGGCCAAATGGGGGCCGATCTGCCGGGGTAAATGGGGTTATCTGCAGGTAGGGTTCAGTGAGTATAGCTCTCAGGTCTCTTGTTGGATGGGGTAATTTTCGGTGGTAGCCCCCTCACTGCTGTGAAATTAACTTCTAAAAGCCTCGTTGGGAAACGACAAATAATTTAAGTTCCAAGTTTGCAGCGAGTCCCGAAACGTTGTATTTCCTGGACGGGGGGGGGGGTGTGAGGACGGCATACGGGGAAGGATCGATCCGCTCGGTGAAGACGCTGGTATGACCCCCCCCTTACTCATCTCTTCCCGGTGAATGATTGATTTCACTTGGCGAGGCCGACACATTGTTATTCATGGGAAGGAACCGGCGTTATCGTGAAGTATGAGGCCTGTCTCCACTACTCGCATCACACGTCGCTTCTAACCCTCCGAAACCCATACGCTGCCGTGCCTGATACTGACTCACCTGCTGCGGGGGGGAGATATAATAAAAAGTCAGGAAAGAACCGGGGGGGGGCTGTATGATTTCTCTTTACACTTGGCCTCCCTTCAAGGAAAGTCTCCTGCGAGGCCGCTGCCGGTCCGAGTCATCCAGGCACTTTTAAGGAAAGTTATGCGCTTGGATTTCATCAGCTCGTGGCAGCGTTCTTCAGACAATTAGGTATTTTGTTTTGGAAAGGGGTTCCGGGTCTCTCCGCGTCGCACATTCAGTATGAGAAGACCCTTCGTCCCAAAAGTCAGATGTAGGGGAGGGAAAAAAAAAACCCCTCGTTGCTTTCTCCCGGCCCTCATTGCTTTCTCCCGGCCGAGTCGTTGGCGGCCGACGAACGCGAAGCACAGAAAGGAAATCGAGCGTTTTATCAGAATTTCGCTCAATTGTTTGCTTTTTGACGCTGAAGCCGTTTCAGACTTCAAAGGGGCAGCCGAGTGTTTCGTAATTCCAGCTGTCAGTTTCCTCGGCTGCGCTGAGCCGTGGTTCTAGTAGATTAAATTTCACAGGCGAATGGATTCTGGAGAGAGAGGAATCCACGAACCCCCCGGCTGCGAGTCCCGTTCTCAGGAGCCCCCGCCGGAGGCTGCAGAGCCCACAGAGCAGACGCTGGATTTGAATCAGGGGCCGGGGGCCCAGGTGGAAAGTTTGTCAGGTCGCCCGGATGACGGAGAAGCTGGCTCAGAGCGGAGCGTTCCTCCTTGCCACGTGCCACAAGCCAACGGTTTAAAGGAGGTCTCGGAGGAAGTGAGTGCGCGCTCAGCGGACGAGGCTCAGGTACGTCCTTATCTTTGCTGCAAGGTGTGTGGCTGGCGGGGTGCGGGGTGCGGGGTGGGGGGGCTGACCTTTAAAAATGGCCACCTGTCCTTTAGACTTTACTTTAGATCTGTGTTTATTAGTTATTTGTCTTGTTTTACCATCATCATTAATATTTTTTATTTATATAGCGCCATCATATTCCGTAGCGTTGTACAATGGGTAGACATAAGAAGTATATAACTTAACAACCTGACTTACAGATTGTATCTATATGTTGTTTTTAAGTTAAAAGATACCGATATAAATACATTTTTATAATTTATAGATAAATTTATCGAATTTAAAACGTGACCTAAATATGCTGAATTTACAGAAAGTCAGAGACCTTTCCAACCTTAAGACTCAAACCTTAATCAGTCGTTGGTCTCGTCTTAGATTCAGGAGCCGGATGTCTATCCCATGCATGTTTAATCCCCTCACTGTATTACCCTCTACCACCTCTGCTGGGAGGCTGCTCCATGCACGCACTGTCCTGGGGTTAGAGCTGTGTCTCGCTGAGGCTGAGGAGCCCCGCGTCAGTCACTAATGGTTTATACGAGTTCACCAGATTTATAACATTTAAGGTTCATTTCCAAGAGTCTCGCAGAGTTCAGAGTCTGGAATTTATCACGACTTCTGCTCTTACCAGACGCTACCTTGCTGGGAGAAGAATGCGCTCCTAATTCCTCAGCTGCAAGAAGCATTACGAAAAAGCCAGAGGAATTAAATGCGCCTGGGATAGGCATACGGCCCCTGAATCAAGATAAGTGGAGCAGCCTCCCAGCAGAGGTGGTAGAGGGTAATACAGTGAGGGGATAAAACATGCGTGGGGTAGACGTACGGCTCCTGAATCTAAGACGAGACCAACGACTGATTAAGGTTTGATTCTTAAGATTGAAAAGGCGACCGCGACCTAAAACTATACTCATCTCTCTGTTTATGGGATGTCTGCGGAGGTCGTGGAGGACGCGCCGCGCTTTGGGTTTTTTTATAGCGTTGGTTCCTCTTTTCTGTTTCAGAAAGAGCTGCAGAATAACCGAGCCGACCCGGCCAAACGACATCCATTTCCCGGCAAACCGTTTGCTGCCGAGCCCCTACAGGTCGGTACCGGCTTTAAAAAACATAGAACGACCAAAAAAAATTCAGAATTTAATTAATTTTGCCCGTTTTGAGATGAGATTTTTGCTGCGAAATATTCAAGGTTACGTCAATCGTACCCACGCCGTGCGAGCTCGTACCGAAACAAACGATAAGGTTCCAGAAGTGGTGAGAGCGCCTCCTCCGCCGGGGCGTCTCGCTGCCGGTCTCGCTGCCGGTGAAGTCGTTCACCGTATGGAAAACCCGAGTTTTGGGTTCCGTTTCTGTAGGAGACGCTCTTTTTTCCGGTTATTTAGACAGTTAGACTCGCGTATTATTATTATTATTATTATTATTATTATTATTTTATTATTATTATTTTATTATTATTATTTTATTATCTGTAGGTCTTCGGCGATCCCGAGGGAAGCGGGAAAGAAGATCCGGCGAGAGACGGGAAAATGACCTTCGAGAAAACGAGCGAACGCGACAAACACCGAGACGACCTGGAGGAAGCTATGAAAAAGTAAAACACCGCAGGTCCCTTATTCTAAACGCGTCGTTTTCGGCAGCTGGCGGATTCTTTCGCTCTTATGAAGGGGCATTTGGGTCACGATAAATATATTTTATTTCTAAAGAGCCGTTGTGGTTAAGCAGTTGAAAAGTTTTATTTTATTACCACGGCAACCAGATGTCTATCGGTTGCTATGGTGATAAGTCTACTTTTCAAACTTTGCACTGTAATTACTTGCGTCCTTTATCTCTCGGAGCGCGGGGGGTTGTTGTAAGGGGGTCCGTATTAAGCGCCCCTCTTCCGGCATGCGTAGGTTGTGTACGGGCTGTAAGATGGAAAGCGCGGCTCCTTCCCCGGCGCGTTTTGCGGCCCCACCGTGCGTTTCATACTTCTGGCCATCTTGCTGCGCGGCTCTGGAGCGCCGTTTAGGCGATCCGGATAAATGTCTGCAGAGCCTAAGGGCAGCTCGATAAATCTCTCCGTCTTCCGGGAGCGGCGGAGAGCAGAGAGCTGCTTACTTGGCGTTTAACCCCTATAACCCCGGCCTCGGAGGGGGATTTATCGGCCTCCCCTGACATCGTAAATCACTGCCGGGCGCTCAGCGTTTATTAGGAGTGGATTTTAACGGCCAAAACTAAAAAGGAATTTACAAGATCTGCAGAGAATAAACATTTCAGGACGCGCCGTACCTGGCCGGCCTCGAGCGCCCGAGAACTCGCAGGTTCCCATGGCTTTAGTAAAAACCCGTGAATTAGGGGGGGCTGAGATGGAGGACGATCGTTCCCCGGTGTGGGCAAAAAGTCAAGCGGTCCTTCTCCTCGAGGCCTGCTGTAGATCCAGAAAGCTCGTCCTCATGGAGAAGACCTCCTGCTTCTCTGCGAAGAACAGAGATATTCCTCACGAACGAGGCCGGATAATGATTATTATTATTAACGATCATCAGAGGCCACGTCAAAAAAAAAAACAAAGGCCAAAGCTTTCCGTTCCCCACGATTCCCACGAAGCCCGCGGTTTAAAGTGTAACTAGGCCCGGCCTGATCACCGTGACGAGTTATTCGCCGTTTTTATACAAATCTGTTGAATTTGCTTTGTTTTCTTGTTAATGGAAAATCTGTGCCTGGGGCGCATTGCCCGGAAGACCCTCTTAACTAATTATTATTCTTTAATTATAAACCTTTTGCTCGGGACGCTAAACTCTGGGAAATTAGGTTTTTTCCCTATAAAGCCGATGAAAGCTGATAATATAATTTTAACGATGCAGAATTCCTTTGTGACTTCAAAACGATGTTGTCCCCAAAATCGTTATCTTAACGGAGCCTAACTTTGCGGTTACGCTGTTGGCAGCACTTATGCCATCAGGGGGCTGCCGGCCTTAAAGAGCCGGAGCCGCCATCATTGCCGGTTGCTGTCACCGTGCTTGGAGTGAGACTTGCGTATCGTGACCCATTTCTCATCTGAAATATTTGTCCCTCAAGCTATGAAATTAGCAATTAATTCCGTTAAACATCCCGACATTTGCTGAAAATCTCCTAGATAAGTAAATGCGACCCCTGCGCGTCCCGCTAATGCAGACGAGTGAACTGTAAAGTTGAGTTGGGTTAATGGAGGTCGTCCCCGGAACAAACATAATAAAAGGAAATTAGACGAGGCTTATTTACCTTGTCAAGGTGAAGCGAGTTTAATCCCAGCGTAAAAGCATCGAGGCGTCTTGGACGCGGCTGTAGGGAGCTTAATTTGAGTTACATTGTAACAGCAACTAAGTGCGTCGGGTTCTGCCGACCCAGAAGGAAGCCAAGACCTCGCATGGAAGCGATAAGGTGAACAATGACTTCTAGACTCCAGAATTTCATGAGTACAAGTTCTAAAGTCATGTTCTAAAGTCATGTTCTAAAGTTCTAAAGTAATGACGTTGGCTCCAAGGCGCGTCGTACGCCAGCTTATAACCCATGCTGTATAGAATGCTACGATCTTGTGTTGTAGAGAAGAGCTGCCGGTTCTACCAAATGGTTCATTCCGAGTTAATTCCGAGAAGTCTAGAAGGAATTATTCCCAGGTCATCGTTCCGTTAGAATAATAAAACTCTGCGTATGTCGGAAAGATAGATTAACGACCTTGGATGTTGACATCCCTATTGATTGGGAGCACGGGGTCGTCTCGGCTTCCTAATTGATATCTGAAAAAGCCGTTATCGATCGGACTGTTATTATTGATTAAATGGCATGTTGGGATTGGAGAAATGTCTGGCTTCGGGGGAACGCGGAGACCTTTTTGTTTCGCGCTGGAAGTCGGTAACGACGGAACAGAAATGGATAATAAAACGCATGAGAATTTGGGGAAAACAAATGAAAAACTAAAAAAAAAAATAACCCAACTTCCAATTCCATAAATGGAGACCTGTGGGCTTAAAATAGAAGAATTATACCCAACTATGGCTCTCAACGCCCCCCCCCCAGCGCAGTCTACTTGTGTAACCCAACTCTTATCGACTCGATTCAATCTCGTATCGTAAATCTCCTTTTTGGACGTCTTTGCTTTTTACGGCTGTCTTTTGTTTAAATTCCGGAGATATGCCCAATATGAATTCACCGACACCTTGAGAGTCTCACACCAAACGCCTGTCTTTTAAGAGAATTCCTCAGGTTGGGATTCTATAGAAATGCAAGAAAGTTACGAGATTTAGACAGAGGTCTCCAGACCGAGACGCAGCTCCCTTCTTCAAGGCGAGGATTATCGAGTCCATAGAACGTTCTCACCGAAGGGGCGTCCATTGTATTAAAACCCCCCCCGGTACGGAATTTATTGAATTTATCGAAGTTTTTCCCCCCACTTCTAGGAAGGAACTGGAGATCACGTCGATGAGCATGAAGCTGGACGAAGAACGCTCGTTAAACCTGGACTTGCAAAGGAAGAACAAGGAATTTTTGGTAAATCCAAATTTTATGAATTATTAAATCACTGTTTTTTATAAATATGTTTACGAGAGAGGAGAGCTTGAGGAAGGCAGGAGCGGCTATCTATCCGATATCGATGTCTTTATGGGAAGCCGCGGCGAGGCCGGAGAGATGACGGGAGCCGTACAAAATGATGAATGTTTGGTTTACGTGGCTGAAATACCTCTGCATGCGCGATGAGCACAGAGGCTGTCATATGACAAATGACACTTTCCAGAATAGAGCTTTGTGAGGCGGGGTGGGGGGGGTTATTCATTATTTCTTCTGTTTTGAAAGATCCGGGGGAAATACTTGGTTTCAAGGAATATGCTGTTTGCACCTTTTTCTTTGAGATTGCGGGTATTTTTAATGCTTTTCCCCCATTTACTGAGCCAAAGACATACAGAAGCGTCTTATATTCCGGAGCTCTTTGTGTTAAACTTGCGGCCAACAAATGGTGATTAGTGTTATTCTACTTGATGAAGTCTTGGGGTTTTTACTTTACCCAGCAGAGGTGGTAGAGGGTAATACAGTGAGGGTATTAAACATGCATGGGATAGACATACGGCTCCTGAATCTAAGACGAGACCAGCGACTGATTAAGGTTTGAGTCTTTACAGCAGGAGAAACAGGCGAGTAGCCGGGGGCCGATCTGCCGGCAGGCTCTAGGTTTTTCGGTGTTTTCGGTTTTGTTTTCTATTAATGTAAATATTCTTTATTATTCTTTTCCTGTCCTCCCTGATCTCCAGGCTTGGTGCTGAAATATCTCGCCCGTTCCACAATCCGCAGTTCCAAACCAACCCGCTTCCCACAGCTAATTCTCCGGTCGCGTTTAAAAGCTCATCTGCTTGCAGACCGCGCTGGAAATATTTTCCTTTCATCTTCTTTCTTTTCCTATTTGTGCCCAAAACGATCAGCGTTTTGTTGTTGTTTAGCGTGTTAGAGCTCGTCGGCGGGTAAAGCTTCTAAGAATTCTCATTGTTTAAGGTCCGGATCCGGCAGAAGCCCCTCTTACAGAGCCGTCTATTGTCCTCCTGACAATATATCCCATTAGCCGGTCTCAGCTTGCCTTCGGAATACAGATCGGGGATACAATGTATCTCAAGACGCGTTCTGCTGTAAATGGTTTCACGCGGATAGAAAAATACAATTCCCTGCCTCCCCCCTCACCTAGATTTTAATAAAGAGGAGTCGCACCTGCATCTTTGTAATAAAGAGGATGTTTATTCGGTGCAGAATTACCCCGACGCAGCTGTGGATGACGCTGTAGAAGTTGGGTTATCGTTCATCAAACTAATAACCCAAAGGTTTGTTCAAATATCACAGTGGGGTTTCCAGATAAACGTCCTCTCTAGGTCTATTTTAGGGCGAATGAATGAATAACCTGATAAAGACGGGTGTCAAAAATGTCATTATTTTGACATTTTTGACGAGAGACGTTGTTTCTTACAAAGTTAATCAGACCCAAACGAGATGTTTAATAGGAGCCTTAACTTTATCCCAGAGAAATTATCTTAATAATAACATCTGAATCCATTTAAGACGGTTGAAGATGTTAAGGAATGAGAGAGTAAATGACGGAACTTCTCAGGAACATCTTGTATGCCGAAAATCTTATTCTTATTGCCACCTGGGCCATCCGAGCTGCCGCCTTATGAGTTTGGGGTAACTGCAGCAAGTACATCTCGCTCTGCTGGTACTGAGTGGATGTCGGTATTTCCAAGAGGTTAAAGGTTTTCTTGCGTTTTCTCTGAGTTTTCTCAGTCCACTGTGGATCTCGTTGTGGGGAGAGTAGTCCTGTCTGGCACTGTTACAGACCTGCCCCCTCTTGATAATCTTTTTCTGCTGTTTCACACCGGGTTGGTTAATTCACTCGCACTCAATTTTGTAGAATGAGCAAATAGTCCAAACCATGCGCAAAAAACGCCAATTCAATGCACCGTTTCCCCAAGCTTTACACCCCAAACCGGTTCCTCGGTCATCAGATCAGTTGAGTGATTTGGGTGATACTGGAGGTCACTGCAATCTGTTGTGTTTTGGGGCACTTTTATCGTGAAAGCAATAAGTTGGTATCGGAAGTCCTTTGGAGCTGAAGGTGAAAACTCATCAGCTCTTCAATCTCCTCCGATGTCTCTCCAGCTCTTTCCTTGTCTCTATTCATTAATCCATCATGATTTCACCCTAACCTATTCCGCGTACAGGAGATACGTTCTGAATTGGAATAAAGAAATAGATACAAAGTAACCTCCAAAGGTGGAAACCCAGAACATGGGTCAGGAACACGCGTGACCTCCGCTAGATAGATGTCCGTTCATTCATTCGATATTTAACGATATGATGTAATAAAGCGCATGATTCCGTTTGGAGGAGCAGCGCGACTAAACTGAGAGAGGAGGAGACGGACTTCGTATTAAAATGGATTTGTTGAGCTATGGTTTTCTTGAATGAAAGTATTGGTCGATATCCCATCCCCGAGGATTAGGGAAGATCAGTAATCCCGAGGAGAGTTAATAATGAATTACTGTTAATGGTCTGTGTGCGTCGGGGTGGGGGGTTATATGGCTCTATAACATAGACCCCAAGCTAATGAGCGGCTATTTAATGGGGTTGGGCAGATGGGGTTCTGATGATGCATCCTACTGAAGCTAGTTTTGTTATTTTTTGTCATTTTGTTTACACGTATTATTTAACGCTTCTGTATTATTCAGTTTTCATTTTTTTTAACCCGAATTAGGTGTTACAAAAAAATCAAAACTGCTTTTGCATTGGATTCAACTTTTTTAGATCAATGCTGTTGGCATATATCTATATATATGAAATGAATATTATGTTTGTATATATATATATATAATATATAAATGTATAATGTATATATAAATGATTGTGAATCCCGCAGCCCATACACGGTGGGGGGGGGGCCGGATCCCTCGGCATTGTGTGTTTTTAAATATATTATTCATGACGATGTAATTGTTTTTTCGGGATGTGAGGGGAGAATCATCGTCGCAGCTGCTCCCGGGAATGACAGATTTCATATTTTCTGTCTTTAAACAGTTCTTGCGGGCAGACAGCAGCCGCGATTACATCATTAAAATGGTGTCGCTCTTTATCTTAGGCGCATATCGAAGAACTGGAAGAAGAGCTGGAGGCAGAAAAAAGTATCAGAGCCAAGGTACCGGCGGTCCGTGCTTCTAGATAACGTGTAGCTGGATGGAGGCTTCGGAATATAGGAAACCGGCAAAGAAACGGGGGGGGGCTCGTTCATCTAAATGGGGGTATCTGCCTATTAACTGGGGAACTGGTATAGAAAGTATCACAATGTTACCCAGGCAATTGGTAACATTCTACAACAGGAAGTGATAGGTAACGATACATTCTAGAACAGGAAGCGATAGGTAACGTTACATTCTAGAACAGGAAGCGAAAAGTAACGTTACCTTCTAGAACAGGAAGCGATAGGTAACGTTACATTCTAGAACAGGAAGTGATAGGCAACAGTTACATTCTAGAACAGGAAGTCATAGGCAACAGTTACATTCTAGAAACAGTAGCCTCAGTTACATTCTAGAACAGGAAGTGTATAGGTAACAGTTACATTCTAGAACAGGAAGCGATAGGTATACACATTCTAGAACAGGAAGCGATAGGTAACGTTACATTCTAGAACAGGACGTGATAGGTAACGTTACATTCTAGAACAGGAAGTAATAGGTAACGTTACATTGACAACGTCTACATCCCATTGTACAGCATTACGGAATACGATGGCGCTTTATAAAACAATAATCATAATTACAAGAGCCGTAAGACCCTTCCGGGTTCAGCTCTGTGGCCTTCAGAGGGGATTAAGATCTGCCGAGGGGTCGCGCAAGTTCATATGCAGTCTACTTTATGAGTAGACCTACTAGCCACGTACACCGTACACCCCAGGCCCTGCAGCCTCTTAGGGCTAATGTAGAAAAGCCGAGGCTGTCTCATGCCCTGCGCAGCCCGCAGTCTCTCTTTTACATTTAGAGACGCTGCTGGATCCTAATTAAAAGAGGATTTCTTCCGACAGCAGCCATAACTCCGGCTCCGTCTGAAATGGCATTTATTAAATGTAGAAATGTTTCATATTGGAGATGAAAGGCCGGCTCTCGCTCCCAGGTGACCTTGCTAGAAATGGAAACGGAATATTGAGTGCGTATAACGGTCTCGCCATCCGAGACGTCCTCACTCACCTGACAGCTTGGGAAAACGCGCATCCTCCCCGTGACGGAGCCGCCATCAATCTGACGGCCACCGGAGCGATTCACGCCGACCAAGGACTTTCTCACTGTCTACAAAATAAAAAATATTTAAAAAAAAAAAAACAACTCTTAGAATGAAACAAACGAATAACGGAATTCTTCTATAAAAGTTCATGGATTTCTTGTAACATTGTTGTAAATAATAGAAGTGGATCGATCCATATCTCTATAGCGATACATCGTAGGGATCCATCCGCTCCCTCAACTGCCCAAAGCTCTGCTAAGGGGACAAAATAGGGAAAAAATGCGTTTTTCCTCAAAAATTGAATAGCTAATTTTGTGTATTAACAGTTTTGTGTTATAATCGGTTAAAGACAAGACGAGGTTAATCACCGGAGTTGTCCGTGTCCCCGGAGAAGGGAAAGTTTCTATGTTTTTTTTTTGTTTGTTTTTTTTTTTTTACAGGAAATGAATGTAGGAAACGTTGTTTTTTATTTTTCTCAAACAGGTGGAAAAGCAGCGAGCGGAGCTCTCCCGGGAGCTGGACGACCTTCACGACAGACTGGAGGAGGTCGACGGATCAGCTGCCACTCAGGTAGGGGGCGCCTTCCGATGCGAGTTTATTAACCGGCGTGCCGGGGGCACGCAGCGCCGCTTCCGTGCCGTTTCCGTGCCGTTTCCGGACGTGTTTGTGGCGTTTAACGTCCGAGCTGGACCTTGCTTTATAGGTTGAGGTAAACAGAAAGCATGAAGCGGAGCTCGCCCGCCTGCGCCAGGAGCTGGAGGAAGCCCGGCTTCAGTCCGAAGCCACCACGTCCGCCCTGAGGAAGAAGCACTCAGCCTCGCTGGTGGAGGCCACCGAGCACCACGAGAACATGCAGAGGGTGCGCCAGAAACTGGAGAAGGAGAAGCAGAGTCTGAAGACGGAGATGGAGGAGCTCGCGTCCGCCATGGAGGGTCTACAGAAAGCAAAGGTATTCTGCTCCACTTATCTACCAGCCACATTATCTCTGCTCCCGTCTCTTATCTATCTGTTCCTCCCATTCTAGCCTTTTTTTTAAATTTTGTTTATTTTTAATACGGCATCTTTTTTTTGTAACAAATCACGAGGTCGCTACATTTTGCCGCTCGCCGGGCGTTACTTTGTATTCATGAAATGGCTCTTTTTTTGACGGGTTTCTCCGTCTCGGACAGACCGGCAGCGACGCACAGATTCGCAAACTGGAAGACTTACTTTGTGACGCAAACTCTAAGACGGAGGAACTTCAACGGATAATCGCCGAGCAAAACGTCTGCAGAAACCAGTTAACGGGTGAGAATAGCGGGGGGGGCGGGGGCGCGATATAAATAGCAGAGCGGACAGAAATAGGATTCCCAGACCAAAAAAAACATACTACGGAATCATACCACGCTACGGAATCTGACGGCGCTATATAGATAAATGTAACCGTCGGACCCAAAGAGAGAGGCATCATCGTCTTATACGGAGGTGACCGATGCGGCTGTGAGTCCTGGGGTTGGTAGAACTGATGCGTAGATTATGTAGGGGGTTAAGCCCGGCGCCCTGACGCCTCTGACGGGGATTTTTAGGGGTATTTGGGTAACAGACGCAGCTGCAGAGGTTTCTTTTCTGGCATCGGTTTAAGGATCTCTCTCATCCGGAAAGACGGACGCGCTGAGGGAGAGAGGCTGCGCATGATATGCAGTCCTCTTCGCCTTCCCCGGCTTTTCCATTATTCACGGCGTTCGGAGAAGTAATGGAAAAAATGTTAATTCAGCAGAGAGATTGATTCCGGGAACCCGAGGGAAGCTTCATTTGCAAACATAGCCCCGAAATTCTTTATTTAACACTCAAAATGGTAGATTACATCGCAGCAAAACGTGTCTTCAGCCCGCGCTGTAAACACAGAGGAGAGGCGATGAATACAGAAGCCGTTTGGTATACTGTCAGCCGCCGCGCACGTTTCCGATTTTAGGGATACGGGGAGCAGCGAAACCTTCTGGGGGTCAACAAAACGGTGGCTGGATGTGCAGACCCCTGATTGTTAAAATACTCGTCGAAAATAAATATTTATCAATAAAATCCAGCGGAAGCGCAGCGCCTCTTGCCCTTTTCCTCCTTCCATCCTGCACTTTAACCCCATTTGTCTATTTAAACTTTTCTGTTGTATTCTTTCTGCTCTCTCCTTTCTCCCCTCTCCTGTCCTTCTCCTCTCTTCCTCTCCTCTCTTCTTCTCTCCTCTCCTCCTTTCTCCTCTCTCCTCTTGTATCCTCTCCTCTCTCTTGTCTCTTCTGCTTTCTCCTCTCCTCTCTTCTCTCATCCTCTCCTCTCCTCCTTTCTCCTCTCTTCTCTTGTCGCTCTCCTCTCTCTTCTTCTCTTGTCTCTCTCTTCTCCAGACCATACGCGTTAAGATGCTAACTGGAAATCGATCATAAAATAAACCTTTGGCTTTTTTGTTTTTTAGTAGAGAACGGCGATCTGAGCCATCAGGTAGATGAGATGGAGAATCGAGTGTCTCAGCTGAACCGCGCAAAGCTCCTCTTGGTGTCTCAAGCCGACGATCTCAGGAAGCAGCTTGAGGATGAATCTAAGGTACCCCCCGTCTCGCCTTGACTTCTTTGGCCCAATTCAGCGTCCGCTCGGGGGCCGGGGCTTGTTTGGGTTCAGCCGGCGTGACGCCTGCAGGATATTTTCACCCCGTTAGCGATAAAGAGGGACGGATAGACGCAGACGGCGTGGAATAAATACCCCTGAAGGGAAGCGACACATTTATAGACCAGGAAACCTTAGTTGTTTGTGTTTTTGGTATCCAGCCTTTTTTAACAGAAAACCCCTTTTTCTGTCATTCTTGTGTTTCCGAACACCGGGTCTCTTCTGGAAGCCGTTTCCTCTTGTGTTTTGCCCTTGAGTTATGCATTTTACGTGGGTAACGTAGTATTCGGCAGACATTAAGGACTCCCGGCGCGTATCAGGGAGCTGATAATAAAATTATTTATATAATGAATCTGGGGGGGCGGCACCCAGAGGTTGTTCTTCTCCGTTGGGTGGACGGCCATAAGACCTGGGGGTTCTCGCTCTAACAATTGCCCGGTAGAAATCTGAGCGGTCTCAATAAATCACCCCGTATTAACTATACATTACGCAGGGTAGTTGAGGCGTCTGCCTGCCCACCGAGGTAACAGCCTAAAATATAAGACATTTCTTGTTTCCTGCTATTTCAAGGCAAAAAGCCTGGCGGCCTCCGCTCTGACGAGCCTTAAGCTGGACTACGACGCCTTGAAGGAGCAGCTGGAAGAGGAGCTGGAGAGTAAATCCGAGCTTCAGAGGCAAATTTCCAAGCTGAACAGCGAAGCGGGGCAGTGGCGGACGCGATACGAGAACGAAGCCGTCCTCCGCACCGAGGAACTGGAAGAAGCCAAGTAAGGAGCATTCCTTGTGTGTTATGAGTTACTTCCAAGAAGCGATACAAAGTGGCAAAAACACCACCGAGCGGTGAGAGTGTTCCGTTAGTTGCTATGGTAACTGCACCACTGAGAACTATTCATTATATGTAACTCTGGTTGGCTCGTGTTGCACCGGTGACTTTATAACCTCATAAAGCTCAGCACGGGACGATAGACAGGAATGAAAAGATCTGCCTTTTTCTCACTTAAATAGGAAAAAACTTACATCCCGTTTGCAAGAGGCGGAGGAGGCGGTGGAAGCGACTCAGGCCAAGTGCTCGAGTTTGGAGAAGACAAAGCAGAGACTGCAAGGAGAGATGGAAGACATATTACTGGATGTAGAAAAGGTAACCCCTCTCCATCGAGTGCCTCCAAAAACCCCCCCAAAAATATTACT
>VKOC01000167.1:0-11798 GCA_009364415.1 Spea multiplicata
CCTCTCTCATACTCTCCTCTCCTCTCTCATACTCTCCTCTCCTCTCTCATACTCTCCTCTCTCTCACCCTCAGAGATGTGAAGGCCGGCAATATCCTTCTCACAGAGCCAGGCTTGGTGAAGTTGGGAGACTTCGGCTCGGCCTCGATAGTCGCTCCCGCCAACTCCTTCGTGGGAACTCCGTACTGGTGAGTGCGAGCGGCCCGGGGGGCCGAGGGTCTTCATGCGTAATGCCTTAAAGTGACGGCAACGTTACCCTAGCCGAGAAATACGCGGATAAAGTCCTGTGAGGTTTCATTTGCCCCGTTGCTGTGATAGATGGGTAGAAGGTACTGGAATGGCCCCTCATCTGCAGGAATGCATGTGGCGTTCGGGGCCCTTCGCCTTTCTGTTTCCCTCTTGGGTCCTCCGGGGCCGTTTTTCCTCGGCAGATGTTTGCGCTGCCCCAATCTCCCCCGGGGGACATGCGCGTTTCACTTCGAGGAATCTGTCTCTCGGCTAGTGTTTAGTCTGCCCCGGGGGGGGGGGGGTTTAATGGCTGAGAGAGATGTTGTGCTTATTGCCCCTGTCTCCTGCTCCTAGGATGGCCCCGGAGGTGATTCTTGCCATGGACGAGGGGCAGTACGATGGTAAAGTTGATGTGTGGTCTCTCGGGATCACCAGTATCGAGCTGGGTGAGTGCGGACCCTCCGGTAACCCCTTTCCTTCTTACTGATTCACACACTGGCCCTTCTCCCGCTGCTGCCTGTATGGGGGGTCTTCCTTCGGCCCCCGGCCTCGTCTCCGCTCGCAGGCAGGGCCCCTCGTTTCCACCCTCAGTAACCAGCCTTGTATTCCGTGCCGATAAGTTTTTTTTGTTCCCCACCCAGCCGAGAGGAAGCCCCCTCTCTTCAACATGAATGCAATGAGTGCCTTATATCACATCGCTCAGAACGAGTCTCCGGTCCTGCAGTCCAATCACTGGTGAGTACCGGTCCGACATACAGGTTCGGGGGGCTCCGGGACGTGTTACGGATGCTTCATACCCCTCTGTCTCCCCGCCAGGTCCGAGTATTTCCGAAACTTTGTGGACTCCTGCCTGCAGAAGATCCCGCAGGACAGGCCCAGCTCAGACATCCTGCTGAAGGTGAGTTTCGCCCCGACGCGTTTCGCTGTGTGACGGCTCTCTCGTGGGCCCCTCTTATCCTGACCCGCGGTTTCATGGGCTTTCTGCAGCACCGGTTCCTGCAGAGGGAACGTCCTCAAACCGTAATCATGGAGCTGATCCAGCGCACGAAGGACGCCGTGCGAGAGCTCGACAACCTCCAGTACCGCAAGATGAAGAAGATCCTCTTCCAGGACACGCAGAACGGGCCCAACACCGAGACCACCGAGGAGGAGGAGGTAGGAGGCAGAGCCAGGGCGGCGCTGGGTTAGAGCTTGATGGGGCAGGAGGTTTTTATGGTGGTCTAGGGCAGCAAGGGTGGTCTCGTATAATCGGAGTGAGGACGCTAGCTGGGGGAATTGTGCCGGAGGGCTGAGCAGATCTTCTCTCCAGGAGTCGGAGCAGTTCCTGCACTGCACGGGGACCATCACCAGCATGGAGAGCAGCCAGTCCGTGCCCAGCATGTCGATCAGCGCCAGCAGCCAGAGCAGCTCCGTCAACAGCCTGGCCGACGCGTCCGACGACAGCGGAGAGATGGCTATGATGCAGGAGGGAGAGCACACGGTGACGTCCAACAGCTCCGTCATCCACCGCCTGCCGGTAGGTCCCTTGCGTGTTACCGTTTGGGGAGGGGCATGCTAAACCTGTGTGTAATGTACAGGAAACATGCCTTCAGCATGTACCCGGGAGTGTGGTTATCGTGTACCCGACGGCTTGGCGCAGGAACGTGTTTCCGTTTGATTGGACGATCGCTAAGTTTGATCTTCGCTCATCTGTTTTCTCGCCAGGCACACGATAATATATACGACGACCCGTACCAGCCGGAGATGGAGGCCCAGCAGTCGTCGTCCGCAGCCCGCAGAAGAGCTTACTGCCGCAACAGAGACCACTTTGCCACCATCCGCACCGCTTCCCTGGTGAGTACCGGCTGCTCCGCAGAGCCGTTAAGCCCGTCGCCCGCCGCGTGCGACCGTCCTATAACCGAGCCGCCGTGCGTTTTACCGCAGGTGACGCGTCAGATCCAGGAGCATGAGCAGGACTCGGCCCTGCGGGAGCAGATGTCGGGATATAAGCGCATGCGTCGGCAGCACCAGAAGCAGCTGATGGCTCTCGAAAACAAGCTGAAAGCCGAGCTCGACGAGCACCAGCAACGTCTCGACAAAGAGCTGGAGGCGCATCGGAGCAACTTCTCCGCCGAGACAGACAAGCTCTCCAAGAAACACCAGGTCATATTCGAGAAGGAGGTACGAAGCCCCGGCGAGTGGGGATGGCCCTTAGGGGTTAGGCTGTGTTGGGGCATTTGGAGCGACCGCTCGGGGGGGGGGGCAGAGTAGGGTTTCGGTGTGTAGCTGGCCGCCGGAGCTGTCGGCGGACGCCGGTAATTCCACGTAGCCATCCGCCCAGAGCTTTTCCCAAAGAACGGCTGCTTTGGGTAGGAGATCCGGGTAATTTGGGATAGTGGGGGGGGGGATACATCTTCGCTGGTCTTCTTCTGACCCCTTACCTCCACTCAGGCAAAATCGGCGATGACGGAGGAGAAGAAGTTCCAGCAGCATATCCTGGGCCAGCAGAAGAAGGAGCTCACAAACCTCCTGGAGAGCCAAAAGCGTCAGTACAAAATACGGAAGGAGCAGCTCAAAGAGGTCATTATCTGCTTCATGAGCCACATCTGCGCCTGGGGAGGGGGTTTTGGTTGCATGTCCGCCCAGCCCGTCTAGCTTCTGCGTGTTCAATTCAAGTGTCGGGTAGAGAAACACGGGGGTGCACACGCCTGGGTCACAGGGTCCGGGACCCCCAGTATAACCCTGATCCCAATGGTTCAAGGGACGCTAACCTTGCGTTATCCCCAATGTGCCCAGGAGCTGCAGGAGAACCAGAGCACCCCGAAACGGGAGAAGCAGGAGTGGCTGCTGCGGCAGAAGGAGAGCATGCAGCATTACCAAGCGGAGGAGGAAGCGAACCTGCTGCGCCGCCAGCGCCAGTACTTCGAGCTGCAGTGCCGCCAGTACAAGCGCAAGATGCTGCTGGCGCGGCACAACCTGGACCAAGATCTTCTGCGGGAGGTGAGGGTGGGAGTCGGGCCGTCGCGGGAGCCGCTACTCCGTTTCCGGGGGTTTGGTGTCTGATCTCTTCCCATCTGTCTCTGTTCCCTTCTCCCAGGAGCTGAATAAGAAGCAGACTCAGAGAGACTTGGAGTGCGCGATGCTGCTGCGGCAGCACGAATGCACCCAGGAGCTGGAGTTCCGCCACCTGCAGCTCCTTCAGCACACGCGCAGCGAGCTCATTCGCATGCAGCACCAGACAGAACTCGGCAACCAGCTGGAGTACAACAAGCGCCGGGAACAGGAGCTGCGTCAGAAGCACGCCGCCGAGGTCCGGCAGCAGCCCAAGAGCCTCAAAGTAAGGCCTGGGGAGGAGGAGGACGAGGGGGGACAGGGAGACAGCTTCAGCCTGTGCAGCTCTGAGGATGAGGAGGAGCCGGCAGACTTGGCACCCTCGGAGCGCACAGAGGCTGACGGCTGCCCAGACGCCGACGTGCCCTACTTTGAGTTGAGTTCGGAGTGGGCAGCAGAGCCGGATACCCCTCCGCGGCCGTCAGCCGCGCCGCTGCCCTCTTCCCTAGCTAGCCATGGGCTTTGTGCTGCGCTCACACTGCTGGCGGCCGCCCGCCCTTCCTGCCCTTGGTCTCTGCTGCCGCTGCTGGTGGCCTTGCTCACCCTGTGGAGGCCGGGGCCTCTCTTGGACTCGGCTCTTGTGGCTCTGGAGACCCTAGGGGCCAGCCTGTTGTGTGGCTACATATTGCTGCGCTGGGTGTTGGCATTGAGCTCTGCCTCCTTCCTTCTGCTGGCACAGAGCTGGGGGGCAGTGGCCGCGCTAGCCCTGAGCTACCGGCTGAGGTTATACTATGTGCCGGTCCTGGCCATCGCGGTGGGAGTGTTCACCTCCCCGGGCATCTTCCTCTCGCTCTTCCTGTTAGCCGGCTCTCTGGGAAGGCCAGCGGGCCAGTGGCTTAAGGCTTGGCCCAAGCGAGCCCGCAAGCTGTGGCTCCGGGCCCTCTTGGGTTTGCCCCGGCCGCTGTTCAGGGTCCTGCAGCGTTTCGGGGCAGCAGGCGAGGGCGGCCTCTTCTACCTTTTCCCCAAAACGTACAAGGGTGGCTTCCGCAGCCGCATTCCGGTGCTTGCTAGGAATTCCCAGGCTGGTGGCGGGGGCCGCGCATGGTGGGGGAGCAGGCTAGTTAAAGCACCTTCCCGGCTGGCCAGAAGGTTAAACGGCGCCCTGACGCGGGGGGTCCGGAGACTGTGTGGGGTGCTGCCCCCCGTGGCTCTGATTTACTTAGAGAGACTGAAGCTGCTGAGGGCAGAGAAGCCGAGCCGGATCCCCAGGCTGATGACCAGGGAGCAGCGCATGAGGGAGGCTTTAGAGCGCAGGGCCCAGCGCAGCGCCCCCAGCAGGGCCACAGCCAGACACGGCACGGCCAGGAGATCCAACCCACCCGTGCCGTGGCGGTGAAGGGGGTCAGAGCGCGTTGGGGTGTGTTCCCCTCCCACCATACAGTGCCTTATTACCCCGACGCGGGGGGGGATGGAAGGTGTTGGGTCAGTTCTGGGGCTGCCTGTAAAGGGGTTAATTTTCCTGTTTTGTTTTTTGTTGTTTTTAGTTGTGGTTTGTGCTGGTCTCAAAGGCAGTGAAGGGGTTAATGTATCCCCTATATCTAAAATCGGGGGCTTCTGGTGGTCTGCGTCAGCCCTCGCTGTGTGACGCCGAGACTCCCTGTAGCTTGCGGGTTTGCTGTATTAACGCTCTGTTCGCTGGCGGTCTAACTCGGTTAGGATCCCTTCCACTGGGTGGTCTGGTTCTGTCTCTTCTGCTGGCGCTCTCGCTTGGTGAGGGTTCTGTGTCCTGTCGGGCCCTGTCTCTGCTGGCAGCCTCGTGCCGTCAGGTGCTTTTTCAGGTGTTGGGTTTGCGGTTCTGAATCCTGCCGGCGCTCACTTGTCGATGGTGTGATTAGAGCTGTCTCTTCCGCTGGCTTGGGCTGCCCGTTCACTAATCTGGTTTTGGTTCTCTCTTCTACTGGAGGAGGTGTGCTGTTAGGGTTCTGTCTCGTCTGCTGGCGCTCTCTCTCTCGGTTTAGGGTTCTGTCTCGTCTGCTGGCCGCGCTCTTCTGGTTAGGGTTCTGTCTTCGTCTGCTTGGCGCTTCTCTCTCGGTTAGGGTCTGTCTCGTTCGGGCTGGCGCTCTCTTTCGCGTTAGGGTTTCTGTCTCGTCTGCTGGCGCTTCTCTCTTGGTTAGCGCGTTCTGTCTCGTCTGCTGGCGCCTCTCTTCTCGCGTTAGGAGTTCTGTCTCGGTCTGCTGGCTGCTCTCTCTTCACATAATTTGGGTTAGGGTTCTGTTCTCGTCTGCTGGCGCTCTCTCTCGGCGTTAGGGTTCTGTGGCTTTTGGTCGCTCTTTTGGGTTGGGCCCTGTGCCGCGGCTCGCGTGTCGGTGCCCCTGGTTGCCGCGCTCGCGTGTCGGAGCCCCTGTGCCAGCGCTCGGCATGCTCGGTGCCCCTGTGCGCGCTCGCGTGTCGGTGCCCCTGTGCCGCGCTCGCTGTCGCGTTGCCCCTGTGCCTGCTGCTACGCAGTTCGTCGGTGCCCCGTGCCGCGCTCGCGTGTCGGTGCCCCTGTGCCGCGCTCGCGTGTCGGTGCTGCATGTGGCTAATCTGTGATTCAGCGCCGGATCGGTGTGAGTGGCGCCACCCGGTGGCTGCTCTGTCGTAACGCCTTTCTCCCTGCAGAGACACCATGTGGTCATTTTGTGTTTTGCGGCTGTTGACGCGTTTAAAGGGGCCGGGGCCGGGCCGATGCCGCAGAGTAAGAACCGCGCCGCTTACGTTCTAGGTCACGTATGTAACGTGTATGTATACAGTACACACGAGGAGGGGCAGAGGGCAGGATCCCTGAGACTTTCCTTAGTCGTGGCTCCCTGTTGTTCGCGGCTGTGGTGGGTCTTGGGAGAGCTCATTAACCCTTTCTGTGCCAGAGACCAGCCTTTCCTAAAATTCTGCACTCAGGACAAAAACAAAAAACAAAACAAAACACCTTTTTTTGTGGTTTCTTGCTTTATTTAAACCCTTAAGATTTGTCTTTTTTGTATTTATTTTCCTCCCTTCCTCCACAAAAAAAATTTCTAAAACGGAATCTGCTAACATTTCTGTACTTTATCAACATAAAAAAATATATATATTTATCCATAGTTAACCCTTCCGCTGCCAGTACTCCACATGTTATGCAGCCACGGTGTTAAATCTATTTATTTAACATTTCCTAAATATATATATTTCTGTCCATTTTTTTTTTACATTTTCCAAATTGTGAAGTCTTTTATGTTCCTCTGTGTTTTGTTTTGTTTTTTTGGTTTTTTTTGTAATAAATGTGTTGCTGGATTTTCAACTCATCTGGGTGTCTCATTTATTTAATCACATTTTATCATCATTTGGTCTAAAATTCAAAAATGTTTATTTTTAAACCCTTTTCTGGGTTTCTCCTCGAGGAAGGCGGGTCTCTTGTGAGCATGGAAACGGTTAATGGCATGGGGTAACACAGCCAGTGAGGGGTTAAAGGGTTAATAACCTGCCATTCGGTGCAAATTGGGGGGGGGGTGTATGCGGCTGTGTGCCGGTCTCTAGTGTATAGCGCAGAGCATTGCAGATACAGGCATGCACCTGGCATTGCTGGTGGTCCCCGTACAGGTATGTACCCGTGCGTTGGTGTTACACTCACACTCACACTCCGTGTATACTCGCGTTCATATTCAGTTTGCTTTTGTTTCTGTGCAGAGCTTTGACCCCCTCTTGTTCTCTTTTCAAATCCCCCCCCCGTTGTTTCTCTCTCTCCTGTTTTCCTGCTGCCCCCTTTTACCCGCTTGCCCCCGCACTTTTCTTCCTCCCCATCCCTCAGTCGAAGGAGCTGCAGATAAAGCGTCAGTTCCAGGACACGTGCAAGATCCAGACGCGGCAGTACAAAGCCCTGCGCAACCACCTGCTGGAGACCACCCCGAAGAGCGAGCACAAGAGCATCCTGAAGAGGCTGAAGGACGAGCAGACGCGCAAGCTGGCCATCCTGGCGGAGCAGTACGACCACAGCATCAACGAGATGCTGTCCACGCAGGCCGTACGTCACCCGCCGAACCCCCGCGTATCGCCCCGTGTACCCCGCGTATCGCCCCGTGTACCCCGCGTATCGCCCCGTGTACCCCGCGTATCGCCCCGTGTACCCCGCGTATCGCCCCGTGACCCCATACTGTTCACACCAACGGGGGTATCCCTATCCGGCCGTAGCTTTAATCTGCCCTCAGCCCCGGACCCCCTGCTCTCACGCTGGCCCACCGTACACCCGGCCTGCGCAGCCATATTGCCGGCCCTCCGTAGGCCGCGCGGGGAAGCCCCCCCCGTCACGCCTTCTCTCCTTTGTCTTGTAGCTGCGTCTGGATGAGACCCAGGAGGCCGAGTACCAGGAGCTGCGGATCCAGCTGCAGAAAGAGCTGGAGCTTCTCAATGCTTATCAGAGCAAGATCAAGATCCACACGGAGGCGCAGCACGAGCGCGAGATCAAGGAGCTGGAGCAGCGCGTGTCCATCCGCCGGGCGCTGCTGGAACAAAGGGTGCGTTACTGGGCATCTGTGCTCTAAAGGGGGGGGGGGTAGTTTTAATGCCCCTGGCACCCCCTATGGAAGAATGCGTGTAAAAGTACTCTGAGTAACCCTACTACTTGGCACTGTACCGTGTATTCTCACTGCCCTTTAACATGCTTGCTGTAATTATTCTTTTCACTGATTGGCTGTTTAAAGGGGCAAATGCATGGGCTGGCGTCCCTGTAACTGGGAAGACGTGGCCGTGGGGGGGGTGGCGGCTGCATTGGGGGAGGGGGTGTCACGGTGGGCCGGCGGGAGGATGTGGCTCTGCTTGGGGGGGTGTCACCGGTAAGTGGCCGCTGCTGGGGGGTGTCACCGGGTGGCCCGCTGCTGGGGGTGTCACAACGGCTGTGGCCGCTGGGGTGTCACCGGGGTGGCCGCTCATCTCCTGCTCTCCCCGCAGATAGAAGAGGAGATGCTCTCCCTGCAGAGCGAGCGCTCAGAGCGGATCAGAAGCCTCCTGGAGCGCCAAGCGCGGGAAATCGAAGCCTTCGACTCAGAAAGCATGCGCCTGGGGTTCAGCAACATGGCGCTCAGCGGGATCCCCGCGGAGGCCTTCAACCAGGGCTACCCCGCTCCTCCTCTCCCGGCTGGCCCTCCCGGCCCGTCCCCCGCAGCGGCTCGCATTGGAGCCACGGGGTGCAAAACACAGGGGCCCCTCAGCTCTGGCGGCAGCCGACCCTGCTGGCCCCACCGTCATCCTCCTGGAGCCTTCACCCGCCGGGCTCGTCTGCCATGCCCTCCTCCTCCTCTTCTTCCTCCTCCTCCGCCTCCCCGTCTTCCTCTTCCAGCGGCCGGGCCGGCCTGCTGCTCCTGCGCAACAGCCCCCAGCCGCTGAGGAGAGGCGCGTCGGGGGGCCCGGCCGAAGCTGGCCTGAGCCGCAGCACGAGTGTCACCTCCCAGCTCTCCAACGGCTCCCACCTATCTTACTCCTGAGCGCGGGGCCCCTAGGCAGCCAGAGGACCCCCCCATGGGACTCCCACCTGTTACAACACTGTTTTTATTGCCCTCTCTGGTGTTTATTATACCCTCTAATAACCAGTGTATTTGAATTTGGGTTTCCATTGCCCCCCCCCCCCCTTATTTCACCCCGTTTCTCTTTGACCCTTTGAGTGCCGGAGGGTCTGCGTCCCCCCGGGGCGGCCGTCCTGCCTGCTGGCTGATATTCCTGTAAATAGTCGTTTCGTCCCCGTTATCTCGATATTGGTTCATATTTTTTTTTCTTCTTCTTTGAGTTGGCGCCATATTTAACCCCGTGGTAGCCGGAGCGCCGCAGCGAATCGCAGCGTCCCGTTACCCGCTGCGGTGAAACGGGTGGATATTATTGGTTGAGCCGTTGTATCATTTTAACGATGTTGTCCCTGGGATTTCCGATGAGCGCTTGTGAGTCCGTGTGCGTATCGTGCGTGCGCGGCCGGGCGCCTGAGCACAAACTTTTTTTTTGTTTTGTTTTGTTTTTAATAGATAAGAAAAAAAATTGTACAAAAAAAAAACTATTAAGAATGTATTAAGAAAATAAAAAAAAAAAACTACTCAGTACCCCCACGGGGGACGTCCAGGGGCCGAGGGCCGATATTTTTTTTTATTTTATTTTTGGAAGCGGGAATGCGGAGCGGGGGGCCACGGGCTCCTGGGACTTTACGCTTCGCAAACAATGTTGGATATTAAAGGTTTAAACTGGAATGGAGACACGTTGTTGTTCTTCGTGAATACATAAAATATTTTACAGTGAAATCATACTGCGTGTTCGTGTGTTACGGGGGCCCTGGGCCCAGGAGCTTGCAATCTATAGTCTGCTTCTCTGTGGGGAAGCGAGAGAGAGAGAGTTATACGGGTTTTGGTTTGTTTAGGGGGGAGCACGGGTATCTTTGTTAGAGCCCGCTGGGTAGAATGTCACGTTTAGGAAGGGGCTTAGCTGAGGTGTCCCGGAGGGCCCTACAGGATGGATATCACAGTACGGACAGCATTAATCATGAAAGCCCTCACCTGCCAGAAAATGCTACGGTGTCATCTTTCTTGTTGCCTAGCAACCAGCATTTCCATGGGAAACTGCAATCTCAGCAAGTTTGGTATCGAAATTAAAATTTACAAATTGCAGCTTGTAGATTATTACCCCCCCCCCCCCCCGATAGGGCATGTTAGTATTGATTGCTGCATCAATCATACCCTGTGCTGTCATGGAAACCGACTGTACGCCGAGGCATTTAATTAATACACCGGTTGCTGTGGTAACATTTTATCTTTTAATGTATCTTTATAGGGGTGGGAGAAAAAAATATATATATCCATTTTTTTACTTATTTAATAAAAGAGAGCGACTGGCAGAAAAAGAGAGGGGAGCGGCCCGGCCCGGGTAACGATGTGAAGGATGGGCTCGGGTTATCTGGGACCGGGGCAGCGATGTTGGGCCGGCGTCTCCTTATGAGTTCCTGCGAAAGACATGCAGTCATGAAGGGGTTAAAATAACCGATGTTAGGTGGGGGGGGTATATAAGGCTTTGGATGCCCCCTCACGGTGTCGGTGTTTCCCTTGAGTTTGGTTTTGCACCCTCAGGGCAACAACATGCTAAATATCCACAGAACCGCGGAGAGAGCCCCGTACCAGAGCACCCGCCAACCTGCCGCCATCCCACCGGCTGCACGGTGACGTACAAACCAAATAACCGAAGCCGAAACTCCACAAAACACCTACCGGGGGTGGAGTGAGAAGCCGCGGAAGAAAAAGGAAAGGGGGGCGTACGAGACCGTGGGGGAGGCGTGAAATTGGGGTCTCCCAAACCGCTAAATTATTTTATCTATTAAAAGAAATCATTTTTACTCCCCGCACACCGGCTAAAGTACCGTTTACCGGCGTTGTACACTTATAATGTGCGGAGCCACACGCCTGCCCCGCGCATGCCTATCGCCCGGTCCCTCAGCGGCTCTTTCTGCCCCTCTCTGTGTTTACTTTCAGCCTCTATTGGTGGAGGACCGCGCTGACACATATTAACCCCCTCAGGAGACGCTCTATCCCCCGGCCTATAGCATTCCGTGCATTCTCTATGGTCCCCCCCCCAGCAGGAGACGCTCTCGCCAGCCCTAATTGGATATTTTTGGCGCTTCCTGGAAAAACCAACAGACCAAAGCTGTAGGGGAAGCCGGAAATTCCGATAGTCCGCACGCTATGCGAGTCTGTGCGCGGACCGCTGAAGCTGAGATCTGCGCACCCCTCAGCGCTTTCCGGACTTGGACGGGCCCCTGTGGGTCCGGCTCGTGACGTCAGGGGAGAGGGCGGTGACGTCAGAAAGTGTTACAGCTCCAGTCGGCAAGATGTCGGAGAATATATTCCTGTTCGTCCCGAACCTCATAGGTTAGTAGAGGGGGCATCCCCGTCATTACAGCGGCCTGGCCCAGTGCGCCCTGCATTTACTGTTATGAGAGGTTCCGCCCCATGAGGTCGCTTTAAGGGTTATCCCCTCAAATAGATTGTAAGCTCCTGTGCGCAGGGCCCTCCTCACCTGCTGTCTCTGTCAATCTGTTATGTAATCTACTACCGGTCTGCCCGTTGTACAGCGCTACGGAATTCATGATGGCGCCATATACACCCAAAAAATATTAATAATAAATCAGGAAGGAGTCTAAAATCAAAAAGCTCGGGCCGGGGGCAGGCAAAGGTTTCCAGCGGGGTTAACCCATTTCACCCCTCTGCCCCATCTCCCTGCCGCCCGCCCGCCTTCCCTTTCTTCGTCTTCCCTTTCTTCGTCTTCCCTTTCTTCGTCTCTTTTGCTCACGTTGTGTTTTTCCTCCCCAGGTTACGCGCGAATCCTTTTGGCATTTATAGCTTTTTATTTCATGCCGAGCTCCCCCATCGCGGCCGCCGCGTTCTATCTGCTCAGCGGCCTTCTGGACGCCTTTGATGGACATGCAGCCCGCCTGCTCAACCAGGGTAAGAATCCGGGGCAACAGCTGCCGGTTTGGGATTGGTGAGGAGCTGACGGGGAGGGGACTGG
>VKOC01000167.1:13882-32388 GCA_009364415.1 Spea multiplicata
TGTATGAGAGAGGAGAGCGTGAGTGTATGAGAGAGGAGAGCGTGAGTGTATGAGAGAGTTGGGAGAGAGATAAGACAGATGAATAAGGTGATGAGGCGCAGGTCGTACCGGTGGATCATGTTGTGAGTGTGGAGGTAGGCCAGGCCTTGCAGTGCACCATGGGTAATAGCAGCAATCTCCACCTCCTGCAGGGGTTTCTTGTGCACTGAGGAGAGGAAACATCTTTTAACCCTTTACTGCGGGGGCAATTCACCTTCTGATTGGGTGATTGGGTTAAGGAAGTATGGCTGCTGGGGGGCAATCAGAGGAGGCAGCAGGTAGGTCGGTGGTAAAACTCACCCTCCAGGAGGTCGGAGGCAGATCCCAGGCAATACTCCATCACCAGCTGGGGGGAGACAAGAGAAAGGACAGCGATCAGCCGGGACGGTCAGCTGCCCCTCTGACACATAGCTGCCCCCCCCCCCGGGGTAGAAGCGAGTAGCTGACGGCAGCGCCATGAAGAAGAGGGGGCGTTAAGCAGCGACGGGGCAGCCTGCAGGGGACTATTGTGTGCTCCGCTCCAACCTCCCACGCAGACGCGCATGCACACACCAGCGGCTATGAATGCAGGCGAACATACCGCGCGGCTACATATACCGCGCGGCTACATATACCGCGCGGCTACATATACCGCGCGGCTACATATACCGCGCGGCTACATATACCGCGCGGCTACATATACCGCGCGGCTACATATACCGCGCGGCTACCAGGGGCCGGCAGGGTGTCTGCGTACAGTGAAGAGTCAGCTGCAAGGATATCTCCCGCTATGTATGGACGGTGCGCTCGCGCAGGCAGTGTACTCACCCAGGCGGTGCGCTCGCGCAGGCAGTGTACTCACCCAGGCGGTGCGCTCGCGCAGGCAGTGTACTCAAAACCCAGCGGTTGCGTCTCGCGCAGGCAGTGTACCTCCCAGTGCGTGGTGCGCTCGCGCAGGCAGTGTACTCACCCAGGCGGTGCGCTCGCGCAGGCAGCGTACTCACCTAGGCGGTGCGCTCGCGCAGGCAGTGTACTCACCCAGGCGGTGTGCTCGCGCAGGTAGCATCCTTTGTACTCTATGGTGTTTGGGTGCCGGAGCTTCTGCAGGAACTTCACCTCCTTTATGATATCCTGCCATTTCTGGGGGCAGAAGAGTCCGAGTGAGAAGACGACCCCCCCGGCGGAGAGAAAAGAAACCCCTATATCCCCCGCTTGAGGCGGTTCATGCCACACGCCCCGCACTACACGCATCCTCAGCATGTTCCCCCAGACGTGTTACCGGAAGGGGCCGCTCACCTCATTGGATTGTTTGCCGCTGTACGACATCTTCTTAATGGCGACAACTTCATTGTTACGGATATCCCTGGCCTGGGGAGGAAGAAAAGCATGATGGAGAATAATACCAATTGTACAGGGGGAGCGGGAAGCACCGGCGGGGGGGGCATCCGGGTGAAGGGGGGGTCTGTAGGGGCGATTAGCGCCAACAGTTATCACTCACGAAGTAGACCGCCCCGAAGCTGCCGTGGCCGATCTCTCGCAGGTCAGCAAACAGTTTCTCGGGGTCATCCTTGAAGAATAATTCTGCCACCTCCGGGTCCTTCAGGCTGCCGGCCCGTGCGTTGGACGGCATGACGAGGGCCACGGGGAGGCTGCCACGGGACAGCGCCACCTCTCCCCACTGAGGAGGGACCCGCCAAGCCTGAAACAAAGGATAAGAGGGAAAAAAATAGTGAGACCGCAGAGAGGAGAGTGTGGGGGGGCGGACGCACGGTCGGGGATAGGAAGGGAAGGGGAGAGAGCAGGACCACGCCAAGGCTAGAAGGGAAGGGGGGGAGTCAGAACCACACCCAGGATAGAAGGGAAGGGGAGGAGAGAGACCCACACAATGACCCGGATAAGAGGGAAAAGGGGGAGGAGAGCGACCACACCCCAGGATAGAAGGGAAAGGGGGAGGAGAGCAGACCACACCAGGACTAGCAAGGGAAAGGGGGAGAGAGCAGACCACACCAGGATAGAAGGAAAGGGGGAGAGAGCAGACCACACCCAGGATAGAAGGGAAGGGGGGGGGGACAGACCATGGCGAGGATAGAAGGGAAAGGGGAGGAGAGGCTGACCATGGTGGGGAAAAACTAAGGGTAATGGAGAGGAGAGTCATTTACACAAACGTGAAAGGCGACGAATACCAGCGCTAAGTGGTGGGCAGATGGCGGACGCGGCCACAGATTGGTGACATAATACAGAAGTGATTGCCGCTCTATACATGGAAGACAGCGCTCCATTAACTCCTTCCATGCCAGAGATCACAGCGCCTGTCCATCTTCCTGCCCGGGATAGGTACAGCATCGCTAGATTAACACCTTCCTGTCTGGACAGCCTCAAGATACTGCCTGGTTAACCCCCTCGTGCCAAAAACCAGCAAAGCATTGCCCCGTTAACCCGGCTCCGCCGACCGCTTGGCTCACTTAACCCCTCTGTTGCTGGATGGAGAACCAGTTTTGTGGAGGAGATGCAGACTGATCTAAATGCTGTGTCTCCGCCCCCTCTGCTGACACCCATAGTTACAGCTCTGTCATTGGTTCCCAACCAAAGGGGCAGGAAGGAAAACCACGCAAAGCAATCCTGCCCCCAGTACCACCTACCAGTGCGCAACACACCTGGCACGGACCCCCGCAATGCCCTCTAATGCACCTCCAGCCTCGGCCCCTAAATTCCCTTTTCCAAATGGGTGCGGGGGTAACCGTCACACCTGTCAGTGCCTGCCCCCCATCACACCTGCCATCAAGGCTGGGAAACCACAGCCCTCCAGCTGCTGGACTACAACCCCCAGGACAGCCAGCCAAAGAAAAACAAACCTGTCCTCAAGAGCCGCGGAGAGGCCCACACATTTAGCTGCGTGGGTCTCCTGGCGGCTGGGCGACCTGTCCATGCGCGGCCCCCAGAAAGCAGGGCCGTTTATCATTCCTTCCAGGTGCGTTAAACGCCTATCAGCCAGAGGACCTACCTGCCAAGGCTTATCTGCCCCATTCAGACAGGATAGCGGGGCAGCAACGTAACAATAACGGGGGAGTCCCGCGGGAAAAAATATCTACGGTAAACACCCCCCCCCGCCAGTGAAGCCGGAATTATTGTCAGTCATGTGATATTTTGTGTGACTTTCCTGGCTCAAACCCCACACTGAGCTGATGCTTTATGGAGATGCTAATGAAGTCCATCCCTCCATAGACTTTCATTAGTCAGAGAGTCAGACTAAGGGCGATTAAGACCGAGTCATTCTATTATTTCCCACAGGCAGTATGATAAGGAGTCGGGGTGTTTAGTAGATCGGGGCTCAGATAACAGAGCGAGAATCATACAAACGGCTGATATGCAGCTGCCTGAAAACTTTATATTCTGGGGCACAAAAGAAAACAGAGGAATATTTAAAGTGCAGAGAAAACCAGAGAGACACCAAATCTCTTTATTGACCATTAAATGGCCAAATCCTCTGGGGGTCTCCGAGGGCCACACCTCGCCCTCCATTAACAACTTACGGTGATCCCCAGGAAACCACCGCTAACACCCCAAAAAAGCAACAAAGCGGGGGGGGATTACCACGTTATACCCCAATGCTGTA
The DNA here is from genome assembly GCA_009364415.1 of Spea multiplicata. NCBI lineage: Eukaryota > Metazoa > Chordata > Amphibia > Anura > Pelobatidae > Spea > Spea multiplicata. The sequence goes on from VKOC01000167.1 coordinate 17,514, forward strand.
CGAGCCCAACGCGCGGGCGAAGCAGACGGACCAAAGACATCACCACCGACACCAAATCTGCCCCCGTTCATACCCCCGAACCTCGTGAGCAAACAGACTGCACATGTGGTCTACACCAAAGCCGGTCACCGGACCACCGCGAAGATATCGATCCCAACGCTGCCCCCCCATCCGCTTCTCTGACCCACTGTCCTCGGGGGCTCTTCATCCACAGAATAAACTCAGGAAAACCTGTAGTTCTTTTTTCACCCCAATCCACTTCATCACCGCTCAGTCATCCCTCCTAATCTTTGCTGCTCATTACAGCCGAGCGTCCCCGACGCGTCCCACGGCAGGAGGCCTTCGCCGATCACAGTCTTCCTCCTTGTAGCAGGCGTTCTGTGGCTCCGCGCGTCGTGCCTGATCCTTTACATTAAACAAGCACATTCCCAACGCTCACTCAGCTACTGCTGCCGTGGCCGTGTGACTCGCAGCTTACTGACCTCTGCTAGCCACACTCTGAACCTGAGCCGGCACCCCAAGGCGGCCGGCCGAGAAGCGCGTGCAGATCCAACCAGCCAACCGGACCCCAAGGCGGCGTCAAGGGGCCCTCATACCGCCAGCACCGGCCAACCCCAAAGGCGAGCGCAATGGGCGCCCTCAGACCGCCAGCACCCGGCCCGCCCAAGGCCGGCGCAATGGGGCCCATCAGACCGCCAGCACCGGCCCCCCAAGGCGGCGCCAAGGGCCTTAACAGACCGCAGCACCGGCCCAAGGGGCCCTCAGATCGCCAGCGCCGCCCCCCCCCCAAGAGCGCAAGGGGCCCTCAGATCAACCAGCGCCGCCCCCCCCAAGGCAGGCGCCCTCAGATCACCCCAGCGCGCCCCCCCCAAGGAGGGCGCAAGGCGCGCCAACTCAGAATCACCAGCACCCGCGCGACCCCCCCGCCCCAAGGAGGCGCAAGGGCCCTCAGATCACCAGCCGCCACCCCCCCCTAAGGCAGGCGCAAGGGGCCCTCAGATCACCAGCGCCATCCTCCCCCGCCAACAAGGAGGCGCCAAGGGGCGCCCTCAGATCACCAGCGCCCCCCCCAGAGGAGTCGAAATCGCAGGGGCCCTCAGATCACCAGCGACCCCCCCCCCAAGGTAGGCGCGAACGGGGGCCCTCAGATCACCAGCGCCGCCCCCCCCAAGGAGGCGCAAGGGGCCCTCAGATCACCAGCGCCGCCCCCCCCCAAGGAGGCACAGGGGCCCTCAGACTCCAAGCCTTGATGTCACACAAGAGCGGTTCATAGCAGGCAGTAGGTGACCCCAAAGCGATTCACGCCCCGGCCCAGGAGCACGGGCTCTTCTCCAGAGGTCCAGCAGCCGCCAAACAGGACGTGGCTGATCTATAGGGGGTTCCAGGCAGGAAGTCACTGCACGCCGTGGAACCGGACAGACCGTTCCTATTTCCTTTTAACGGCAGGAAGTCGGCTGATTTGCCCGGAACATTTCGGTACATTTTGCAACCCCCCGGTCAGAAACACGCGCTCTAAAATCCCTTGGGTGGCCGCCTCTTGTGAGACTGTCAGCGGTCTGCCCGTAACGGTCTCCAAATCCCCCCGTAACGGTCTCCGAATCCCCCCGTTACCTGGACGAGTCCCCGTGCCGCTGAGTTTCTTGACGTCTGTCTCGGGTGTTCAGTGGGTGGCGAGGAGCAGTCTCTGCCTGCAGCCTCCCATGCTGGCTCTTCGGGGTGACAACCCCTCTGTCCTGCTAACCCCGGCTGTCTCTTTGGACATAGGCGAGCGCGCCGTCTCCCGCCCGGGCGGTCTCTCTACTCATATATTGGTGTCTCTTTGTGTCTCACGCTCTCTCCCCCCAATCTATCTCTTTGTGCCTTGCTGCTGTCTCTCTCCTGTCAGCGTCCAATCAAAGCTGTCTCCTCATCTCTGTCCCAGGCATTGCTACTGACAACACCATGAAGGCTACCTATAGATTTAAGCATACATACCATCATGCATGGAGCTAATGAAGGACGCTTTCTCCCTATACAGCAGCCCTGATTTCCATAAGCGTCTGTCTATAGCCAATCCCTATGGAAGACTGCCCTATAACTGTGAATGTAAGGGAGCCCTGCCCCCACACGGTATGCCCAATATAATCTGAATTATATGTGCGTGTATATAAGCGTCTATGTGAACGAATGTATGGATATATATATAGCTCTGTAGCAGCCTCGAGATAATGTCTATTATATATCTATATGTGCATATCTCCCATAAGCCGCAGCCATATAAAGCGGTGTCCCGGGCGCTCGCCTTGCCAGCTATATGTTCCTTGTGGTCTGTATGCCCTCTGTGTAGGAGCCCCGGCTCTGTGGCAGTCTATAGGGAGCAGTATACCACCCCCTCCCGTTCCCTCTATACAGCTCCTTCTCCTCCCCCTCCCTTTTTTCCTCTCCCACCATCCAAGATGGTGGACAGGGCGGGAGCTAAACCGGAAGCAGCAAGGACCCCCCCCCGAACGCATGCGCTTCAGCCCTGCGCCTTGGGGGTGTGGCCGCTTGAGAGAAGGCACTACACCTGCGCAGAGGGACCTCAGGCTTCACTGAGGGCAGGAGCGGATGCGGTCGGGCGAGTCAGGGCAACTGCGCGTGCCTACACCATTTTTTTCTCAATCCCCCAAAAAATCTTTATTGAACCTGAAACAAGGAAAGATGGCTCCTGGGAGTGGAACCGAGAACCATTGAGTTAATTAGATTTACAGATATAGAAATTTAGTCATTTATTGGAAAAGCATAACATGTAAAGATATATTTAATTATTTAATAAAACTACCAATAGGGACACCCACCCCCCCATTACTGAAATAAACTTTACACTACAAATGGCCAAAGAGGGGCACTTTTTACTTGGCGCAGCGGTTAAAGGCGTGGCCGGGGCCTTTGGAGAAGAATAACGGGGTTTATTTCCCCCGTTTAATTTATAAAGCCGTTTCCTGCTGTTTCTATACACATTATCGGGGCTTTTAGGGCTGTAGAACCCTGCGATCCCCTCATACCCAGCAAACATTCTGCCCTCCTAGAAAAGCGGGTAATGAGGGCATCAGGGGTAACAGAGGGGTATTAGCATACCTGAGAATTTCCAGGCTCCAGTGACCCGGAGCCCCCCTGGCGGGATGAGTGGGCGGTCCCGCTGACATCAGGGGGCGGTCCGAATCGCTGCTCCAGCGACCCAAAGTTTCCCCTTAGTGACCCGGAAAAGCGGTGCTTCAACCAGAGCCTTGGGGCAAAACCCAGATATGTGCATCAAGGGAGGGGCAGCAGGAGCTTGGGGAGCAAAGAGGTACTGGCCAAGCTAAACCAGGACACTTGGGAGGTATTAAATAGCTATCAGTAGGTCAAAGTCCCAGTAAAGCCCCCCCCAAAACAACCCCTGGAATTCCGAGAAGTATGTGGCTAATCCCACTAAAACCTCATTAATCCTAATTATCTCTTCCTTATGCGGGCCACGCGAGGCGAGAAACCCGGAACCCGCCGGCAGATCGGCCCCCGTCTAGTCGCCCGTTTCTCCTGCTGTAACGACTCAAACCTTAATCAGTCGTTGGCCTCATCTCAGATTCAGGAGCCGTAGGTCTATCCCGTGCATGTTTAATACCCTCACTGTATTACCCTCTACCACCTCTGCTGGGAGGCTATTCCACTTAACCACCACCCTCTCGGTAAAACATCCTTATTTTACGTTACAGATCCCAAAACAGTTTTTTGAAGTTTTTTTATGGGGATTTTTCGTTACCTCACAGCGTTTAGGACTATTTGCAGTATTCTCAGCTGCTCTCCTCGATCGATCTCACAGCTCTCCGCCCGCCTGCGCATCTCAACAACACAAATAACAATAAGAGACAGAGCCGCACTTTAATGAACGCTCTCACCCCAAAACGTTTATTGCAAGGCAAATAAAAACGAAAAATGTCAGAAGTTCCCCTTCTGGCGGAGCGATGCCAACGGCCCGACACACAGATCATTCGGGGGTCTCGTGGCTCCGTCACAGTGGTCCCGGGACCCTCTTCTCTTTCAAAGGCTGGATGCAGAGAACGATGAGCATGCAGAACACGGCTGCGAGGAACAGCAGAGACAGCGCAGCATGCAGCAGCCGCTCGGCGCACAGAGTCCTCTCAGCCTGCAGGGGAACAAGAGATGGGTGACGGGAGGGTGACGGGAGGGCGACGAGAGGCGGGAGGGTGACGGGTGGCGGGAGGGCGACGGGTCACTTTACACATTCGGTTCAAATGAAATAAGTGATTTTGGGTGGGCGACTTTCATGCCGCTTTGCAGGACACGCACACTACACGCATACCACATGCATTCCACACGCACACCACATGCAGAACACACGCAGACCTCACGCCGTTTCCTCACCTGGGGAATGAGGCTCTTCAGTTCCGGGTCTCCATAATATTCAAATCTAAAACAATCCGAGGTGACGTCGGACTTCTGGGTTACTGAATGCAGGTCGAGAAAAGCTGCTGGGTTCCAATCACCGAGCGCACACTGCGGCCGAGTCCTGCGGCCAACAACACAGCAGAAAAACGTTTCAGGCTACCGGATTCCTCCGGGCGGGAGGTGGTGGGGTGAGTGGGCTTTCCGGGCCAGGGTGAGGCAGCGCGGGTAGTGTTCTGGGTCGGGGTGAGTTTTGGAAAGGGTGAGGTCGCCCCGGGTAGAGTTGGGTGGCAGGGCGAGGCAGCCCCGGGTAGAGTTGGGTGGCAGGGCGAGGCAGCCCCGGGTAGAGTTGGGTGGCAGGGCGAGGCAGCCCCGGGTAGAGTTGGGTGGCAGGGCGAGGCAGCCCCGGGTAGAGTTGGGTGGCAGGGCGAGGCCGCCCCGGGTAGAGTTGGGTGGCAGGGGTGTTTGCTGGCGGGTTCAATCTCTAACCTGCTCTTCGGCAGAAGGTGCTGCGGACCGGACAGCGCAATACACGAGTTCACTGAGCAGTTGGTGGCGTTGCAGCCTCTCGACTCCTCGACTGGAAACACAGTAACGACGAGACGGGCGTCAAGGGCGAGACCTACAACAACAACAACAACACCGGTCAGTCCCGATGCGAACAGCATTCCCGGTGAAGCACATGGAGGTCCCGCAGGAAACGGGGGCCACTGGCAGCCATGTCTCCATCTACGCTAAGTGGCGGTCGGCGAGGCTTTGGCCGCCCATGCGCAGACAGAGGGTGCGGGACGTGCGATCACCTACCGTTCATCCAGGCTTGGTCGGCTGGGAGAGACATGCGCAACCCAGTGCGATCAGTAGCAGAATACCAATGAGACGGCTTCAGTCTGATCAGGGTAGACACGTTGCCCTCTGTGAGACCGCCGGCGGTGAGACCGTCTGTCTGGTTGCCGGCGGGGCAGAGATGTAGGGAGCCGATGGCCTGGAGGAACGAGTCCCAGTCCTGAGAGGAAAGGCGAGACGGTTATAAGCAGCGCTGCGTTCCCAAAGGCGCTCTCGCCATCCGCTGTCTCTGTACCTGGGCGCCGTCCGCGTCTCTCACACCGTGGCTCCGGACGTATCCTCCAAACGACAGAAAGGTGAGGGCCAGGGTGACGATGGACAGGAAGAACACCACCAGAGGAGGGTGGAGGAGCATGCATGCGCGGAGCCGAGCGCATGGCCTGCAGTAGCACATGGCGATCCTCTGGGGCCACCGAAAAGAGAGGGCCCCGGCCCTTCGCCCCAAACACCTGCGTGCACACAGAACAAAACATAGACCTTGTTTCCTTACGGAAGCATACTGTCAGCAACGCAGCCGAAAATACGTTATAAAAAACATTGCGCAGGCCGCGGCCCCCTATTACCCCGCGGGGTAACTCTCCGCTCTGAGGGGGTGGAGCAGCAGATTCCCAGGGTCACGTGATATCCCTGCTTGAATGCAGGTATCTTTCAATGACAAGTCGAGGTTTCCCGCGAGGGTCGGAATTGCAGCCAGTGGGGTAAAAGCATAGAAACGTCACTGTGGGCTATAAAAGGGTTAATATTTCTCCAGGTATTCGAACACCGCGGGGGTTAAACTTTATTCACAACGCGCTTTACACGAAGCTTCGCCACCTCCTGTCCGGGCGGCCCCACTCTGTGAGTTCCGTCAGACTCTTTCAATGTAGGGACTGTGAGGAGCGCTGCGGGAATTGTAGGGATTATAGGAAAAACAAAAAACTAAGAAGTGTGGGGGGACTGGTATAATACCTCACGCGCTGTCTCCGGGGGCCACACTATGGGGACCACCGGCACAAACTGCCCCCTGCTGTGCCAGGGGTGCCATCAGCACACATCACAGTCTGGGGTATTAAGGGCACATGTGGCCCCTTTTACCCCACGCCTGTTTGGGGCAGGTTACAGCCCCCGCTCTCAGGGACCAGGCTGCCCACGCCGGGGCCACCCCACCGACACATGGCGGCCGCAGTGCGCGCATGGATCGCCCCCGAACTCATATTTACCCTTACAGACTAAAGTCCCGCCTTTTCCGCCGTTTGAATCCTCAGCACAAGCAGTGCGCGTCCACCGCTGACCCGGAAGTGCATCACTGAACTGAAGGACAGGAAATTAACGACGTCTTCAAAATGGCGCCGCGACGTCAACGGCTCCTTCTAGTGATGTGACGTGCGGTTACCAGGGAAACTAGGAACCCCAATCAATAATCCCGCTAACGGCTGTCAGCGCGGCAGAGTGTGGGGCGGGTGCCGCGTCGGTCTATAAAACACGAGCACTGTCCGTGATATTAACCGGACTAACGTCTATACGGGCATCTACAAACCGTTGACCCCAAAGAACGGGCGGACGCATTGGGGCAAAACAATAACGATGTGGCGGTAACTCTATTAGCGCAGTGAAGCCGGGGACTGCACACGGTAAAAAGGAAACGGATCGCGCGGGTCCTGAGAAGTGTTTTTGTATGATATCTAACGGTAGATGCAGCCCGGCCGGGCCATACAAACCGCCCCTCCCCCCGTGCTTTGGGCACGAGGCTCCCGAGTTAGAGGGTCCGGGCGGCAGCAGGACCGACTCGCCAAGACAGGACGGCACCGGCACGATACTCGTTCTAATTCTAGAGAAATAAATTCTTCTGGGCGTTCGCATGACCCGGCGGGCGCGAAATACCCCATCAGCCACCGACTCTCGTCACCGCCACCCTTTAAGGAGCAGAAATGGATTGGGTGGTGCTCTGGTGCATAGCACTCTTTTTTTGCACAGACCCCCAGTAACTGTAACACTTGTAATAAATCGATGGCGGATAAATAAAAAAAAAAACTCGTCAGCAGACGGATAAAAGATTTCGCTTTATTCACAATATAAAGGCCGGGGCGGCAGGAGGACCCGGCCCCCATTTGGTGTCGCGGCCACATTTAGTGTGGAGACTTTTTTTTTTCTTTTTTTAAAAAGGAGCAGAAAAAAAAAAAATGCTTAAAGCAACAAAAAATCCTCCCCCCCCCCTTCTGTGAGATGCAGACGGGCGCACCGGGCCATGCACGCTAACCAGACGCGTGCCCCCCGCGCATGTCCAGTACACCAGGGGCCCCGACACAGGAGGAGGAGAAGCATGAAAAACGACAGAAATAAAGGAAAAGCAGAATTTGTCTTGACGGCTCGTGCGCTTCCGCTCCTGCGCGGCGGTTACTGCTCAGAACACTAGAGCGGTTACTGCTCCAAACACTAGAGCGGTTACTCCAAAATAAAAGCAAAGTGCAAAAAAAAAAAAAAACACAAACAAAAACACAGTAAGAGTTAAAAGAAATCCCCGGAAACGCCACGTAATCCCCTCTCTCCGTGGAAAGAACTAACGAGGTGTTCTGCGGGGCGGGAATCTCGCTCTGCGGACCCGGGTGCCGGAGTCGGGGGGGGGGCTGGCCTCTTCTTTATACCCCCTCCTTGGGTGGGATTACCCCTTCCCATCCATAGACTCTGCATACACGACCACACGAGAAGGATCTGGAACAAACAGAACAGAGATAAGTGGACGTCCCACTCCCATCAGCACCAGGCAGCCGGGCCACACGCCGACGGACGCTGCTTACCTTTCTTATGCAGATTCCAGACCAGACTCCACTCTGAAAGAAGAAAAGGACAGTGAGGCGAAGATAAAACGGCTGCCGGAATCCCCACACCTAGCACCATCAGGCAGACTGACACCCAACGGGGTAACAGGGCGCCAGCCCCGCGGGGCAAGTGCATCTTAGCAGGGGGGACGACAACAAGAAAGAGCTCAACACACAATGCCCCAGCCCATCACCCTCAGCCAGACACCGCCTCGGATTCCCACTCACCCTTTGATGTGAAGGTGACCATTTCCTCCCAGTTTCTGGGGTTCTCGAGCTGGGCCCCCCCGTCCTCGGTTTGCCCCAGATAGAATCCATGCAGTGACAGCCGCCCCATGGCCGCCGCCGAAGGATCCGCCCCGACTTCACCGGAACCCCCCGGGGGCTTCCGCTCACCCGCCGGGGCGTGCCCAGCGCCGGGCTCGTTAATAAAAGAAAGTCCCCATTCATTCTGGAAAATGGCGCCCAGGTTCTCCTGACTGACTGGGGAAGGGGGAGAGGAGGAGAGAGAAGAGCAGGAGGAGGAGGAGAGGGAGCCTGCTGGATCGGGGCAGGGGGCATCGCTGTGGAGGACTGCTTGTGCTGAGTCGAGGCAGTTGGGTAGGCTGTTGGAGGTGCGGAGGGCAGAGCTGGGTACCAGTCCTTTGCCATCCAGGTTCTCTTTCACTTTGCTGGCGTAGCTGATTTTTGGCAGCGTCCTGGCACTGCTACTGCCGACCGGGAACACCGGCAGAGGCTTAAAAAGCACCCAGCCGTCCGCGGCCGGCTCGCCCTTGGCTGGCTGAGCGCTGTGAGCAGTTACCCCACCCTGGGCAGTTTTCCCTCTCTCGCCAGCATCGTGCTCCGGCCTGGCGTCCGGGCAGGAGCCTTCTGTGGCGTTTAAGGCCTCTCGTGTCCTGTGGCGTTGTGGGCGCCCGCCGGGCCGGGGTACCCACTCCTTGCGTTTGCCGTCTCGGTACTGGCTCTCGTAGTCCCAGTAGCCTTTGCGGTGGTAGCCGGAGTAGAAGGGGCGGTAGTGGTGGTGGTGAGAGGCGTAGTGGTTCGGGTGAAACTGGTGGGAAGGAGAGCGCTGGTGATGGCGTCCGGAGAGCTCCTTTTCGCAGCCTCGCAGGTGGCGCAGGTTGAGGGAGTTGGAAGGGCTGAGCGGGGCGCTCTCCTCCGCGCGGCCGGCCAGCGCCTCGATCTCTGGGTCCGGCCCAAAGCCGTTGGACTCCCACGAGCCTGAAAGGAGAGAGCGCACAGAGTTACGCTAATCGTCCCTGGACTGCTCGGTTGCTATGGCGATAACCAGACCGGTAGGCAGACTTAATACAGCAAAATAATAAAAACACAGAAAATGTTTTGCCCAATTCTACATTTATTAAAAACAACGCGATGCTGCGCAATGATTTACACACAGAACCCGCCGGCAGATCGGCCCCCACGGCCCCAGTCTAGCCACCCGCTTCTTCTGCTGTAGCAACTCTTAATCAGTCGTTGGTCTAGTCTTAGATTCAGGAGCCGTATGTCTATCCCTTACTGTATTACCCTCTACCACTTCTGCTGGGTGGCTGTTCCATTTTTCTACCAACCTCTTCCTTGCCTCTTGTAGTTAAGGCGTGAAGCTGCTCATAATACTGTTAGAGAGTATTGTTGTACTCCACGCACTCACACTCACACTCAGATACACGCACAGAGAGCCGTTAAGCAGCCGCGTTGTTTTGTGGTTTTGAAGGAAGCTGCAGCAGAAAGCCCGTGCCTGCGCGAACACATATGTGCCGGTCCGGGGAGCATACACTCATCATACACTGCTGGGCCGCCCGGTGGGGTCGCGTTTCTGCCCCATATGAAAGGAGGGTGGGGACTGCGAGGGGTCAGTCAGGAGCCAACATCACTAATTAGCAAGCAAGGGGGGGGGGGGACCCCATTAACCCTTTGTGGGCACATCACAATCCCAGAATCCCTTAAATTACCCACCAGACCGAACACCCGTGTTTTATTAACCTCTTCTTAGCCCCTCATACCACAGACTGCCCCAACCCAGTCACATCTGCCCTATACGGAACTGCAGCGGTGAGGAATCTACACCACTGCCCCAACTACCCCCCTCATCAGCCCTCTGTCTACCCCCGTGTAATACCCCCCATACAGCAGGACTCCTTAAATACCCCCTCCCAGACCACTACTTCAGCCACTTTATGGATCATATTTAGCAGCCAACAGAAGCCCCTGCTGCCCCGGAACCCCGATCGGACTCCCAGCTCTGGTGGCCTCTACAGCCGCCTCTCTCATTTGGCTCCTGCATTCATTCCTATAAGATCCCTTACATGCGGGCCACGTTCACCCGCCCGCCCTACACAACCCCTCTATCCTGCCCCATACCGAAACTGCCCCACTGGTCCCTTCCCCGCCTTACTGTCCTTTTGTCCCCACCGTAGCCACCCTTCCGTCTACCGCCTACAGTGCCCCATCCCCCGCTCCCCTCCGTACCCCCAGTCACCTGTCTTTGCCCGGCTCCGGTTCAGCTGGTTCATGTCATGCTCGCTCGGGCTCAGCCTGTCCTTCTTCCTGCTCCCGGGGCCCTCCCTGGGGTTGCTGTTCTCGTCCTGGGCCAGGTGCTCTTTGTGCATCGTGACGGCGGGCAGAGCAGGAGCGCAGGGGGTATCCGTGTACGGCGACGGCGGCTGAAGCAGGACGAGGGGAAGTTTCACAATATCGCGCAGGCCCCGGGAGCCTCACCCACACAGCGGCAACAGGAAGGAAGGAGCGCGAGAGCAGGCGGGTCCGGGACCGCAGTGGCTACACGGGATAGGCAGAAAAGAGGGGTGGGGCTATGGCGGAATTGGGCGGAGCCGGAAAGAGGGAAATTATCATTTCAGTTGTGTAACCAAGGCCGCTCATGAACTCGTCGCCGAAAGGCGGCCATTTTTTTGGAGGGAGAGGGATTCTGACGCAATAGGATTTCAAGCCAACGGGGCAGATCCGCTGAACTTTATTTGCTTAGCGTGAGAGCACAACCGGAACAGCGCCTTACCAGCCAGTAACTGCTAACTCTCCTAGTTTCCACGGGACTGACATGGGAAGCCATAATATGTTATTACATAACGACATTGCAGAGAGGTCTGCGGAGGTGTGCAGGGTAAAAATGAGGAGAGACATTTAAATCCATAAAGGATGGGAGGAAATTTATTCCAAAGGAGGAGAAAAGTTACCGGAGAGACCGGAATCAGACTAACACTAGACGATCAGAGGCTGAGATGGAATGGAAGGAAGTTTTACTTTACTGAGGGGGTGGTAGATAAGTGGAACAGCCTCCCAGCAGAAGTGGTAGAGGGTAATACAGTGAGGGGATTAAACATGCATGGGATAGACAGACGGCTCCTGAATCTAAGACAAGACCAACAACTGATTAAGGTTCTTTACAGACTAGGTGGGGGCCGGATGGGGCCGATCTGCCCGTATGTTGGTTTTCGGTTCTTTGCTCTCTGGACACAATAAAATCTTAATAAAGTAATCTGTGTTCGGTAGGATCAGTGACACAGCGGAGGAGGTAGTTTGGGGGAATCATTATTTTTGACATACAGACCCGCCGCTGTCTGACCAGTCCTGATAACGCAGTCACATCCCCTACATAATGATTTATCTGTGATGCCTTTCATTGGATGAACTGTGGAGAATGTAGAGTCACAGAAACTGTTGGGGCCTCAGAGGTCTCTAACTCATAATATCAGAAACTGCATTTCCTTTACTGGTTCGTTATGTAATAATTCATATATAATGCTCTCATCTCGCTGTTTAGTGAATAAAGCCCAGAGCTCGGTCCCGGGCTCAGCTATTCCTAGATGTTCAGCCTGCGCTGTGAATATGATGGACGTGACCTTATTAGGTGCCAATCAAAGCCTTCAATTCAGGTGACCAATGAGATTCTGCCTTACATAGTACCGGCTCCTTGTCTGTCAGTGGTTGATTCTTTGCATACACACGGTCCAATCAGTTTGCGCGCTGGAAGTGATGTCAGAGCTGGTATAAAACCCTCCTGCACCGGCATCCTGTCTTCTTTCTACTTCTGTGTGGCAGCGAGGAGAGGTGTGTGGGCGGCGGGAGCGGCGCTGTCTTTGTGTGCCGGCATGTTCTTCATGTTTGCTCGGGGTTTATGCCCCTGGGTGCTCCGTAGAGCAGTTTTATGGGGTATCTGGGGTGGGGTTACCACTTTAATGTTTAACCAGGGAATGGGGAGAAAAAACTTTTTACTCTTGGCTGTGGAGAATGATGGCAGGAAGTGCTTTCAGGAAGGTGTGACTTGATGTCATGGAGGCGGTGGCTCTGCCCGGGGCAGCTGTTGGGGGAGCTCAGGGTGCTTTGTGGTGCGGATACCAGCTGTCTGCGAGGTTGTAGGTTGTTTGGCATGTGTGGCAGTGGAGGGCTAGGTGCCCCTGGGGCATGTTTGGTTTGGGGGGGCATTATGTTGGGGCTTTTGTCGGTTCCTGCCTGCTGAGACCCTCTTATGCTTCTCCTCAGGATGGCCGCTAACCAGGAACGCACCTTCATCGCCATCAAGCCCGACGGGGTCCAGCGAGGTCTTATTGGGGACATCATCAAGCGCTTTGAGCAGAAGGGGTTCCGTCTGGTGGCCATGAAGTTTGTGCAGGTGACTCCCGCCTCGGGGTGTGTAACCTACCCCCCCCCCCCCCCCCGGGTATTGCCCTCGGCTTTGTTCCCTGCCAGAGCCTTTATCTTGGAGGTGACCTTGAAGTTGGTCTCGGTTGACGTCTCTCACCTTTGTTACGTTCACCGGTCCTCTCCTGGGTGCTGCCGAGTCGCCTTCCCCTGCGCCCACCACCCCTATAAGCCTCTCCCTGCTCAGACTACCTTCCAGGGTTTTCTGACTGTTTGCGTAAGAAGTCTGCTTTCTCCTCCCTGCTGTTAACCCTTCTGAGGCTGTAACGGGACGGTTTCTATCCTCCCTGCCCTAAGGGCTGTGGCACTTGTTGAAGCGCCTGCAGATTCTTGGCTTGGGGGTCCGGTGGGTCTCGCGTTGGGGGGGTTTCATGGCTGAACGCTTTCTTCCTGTAGGCCTCTGAAGAGCTCCTGAAGCAGCACTACATCGACCTCAAGGACCGTCCATTCTACGCCGGGCTGGTGAAATATATGGGCTCCGGGCCCGTGGTCCCCATGGTGAGTTTTGCCGCCTCCGGCCGGCGCGTTTCTTGGTTACTGAGGAAGCGTAGCGTGTTACATGGGGTGGGGGGGGGGCACAATGTCTGCTGCGGGGCAGATGTGCCACATTGTGGGGTAGTATTGCCCCCTAGGGGCTGATGCAGAATGTTTTTGGGGCAGTTTCTCACGCCGTTCTCGCTCAGGTCTGGGAGGGTCTGAATGTGGTGAAGACGGGACGTGTGATGCTGGGAGAGACCAACCCCGCCGACTCCAAGCCCGGCACCATCCGGGGGGATTACTGCATCCAGGTTGGCAGGTGAGTGACTTGGCCCTGTCTGGGGCATAACCCCCCCTTTCCTCCATCATAACACCCCCCCTCATCTTCACTCGGAAACCCAGAAGCTCGCAGGAGATCCTGATGTGATCTCCCTACCTTCCTGGTGAATGGCTGACCCCAGGGATCTGAGGCCCTGTGTAATGTATACTTCAGTCAGCGAGCCGCCCTCTATAGCGTGTACCTGGATTTCGTGTGGAGGGGCCCCGGGCCCTGCGGTGTGGGTTGTGCATGTTGAGCGGCTAGTCGCTTCCGCCCGTATGTCTGTATATATCTGTATCGCGGGGTGCTCGGTACCGCTATACACGCATGGGCTGTGCTTCCTCCGCAGGAACATCATTCACGGCAGCGACTCCGTGGAAAGCGCCAAGAAGGAGATCGCTTTGTGGTTCAAGGATGAGGAACTGTCTGATTACAAGAGCTGTGCCTACGAGTGGGTGTACGAGAACTAAGCCCCTCTCCCCTGCCCCCGCTCCGTTATGTGCCCTGCAAATAAAGTGTTAACTGTAACAAACCAACCTCTGCCTCGTTTATAACCATCTGTTACCCCGAGCCTGGAACCGTTACGGGTTTCATCCGTTAAACGCAGCAGCCCTGAAAGTTTGCCTCTGGGAAGCAGAGTGAGGGCAAAACTAGCGTCATCCAATCAATATCCTTTACAAAGGCTGCATCAGCCAATCAGAAGCAATAGTGGTATGGGGAGGAATAAACGGGTAGATACTGGGGACAGAAAGTTAAGATTCACAACACGTGAGTTTGTTTAGTGGAAGTGACCAAGCGGGACGAGGGGCCCCCGGGAGCCGGTATTAATGAAGGGGTCGATGTAGAGGTCAGGCCTGGGGGCTTTCTGCTGTGGTTTGGAGATGCGCAGAAAGCGTACTGATCACGGGGGGGCTCTAGGTGTACCCGGCGCTGCACTGCCTGCTGTGTCGCTCCCTGCACATCGGAAACTTCTAAGGAAAAGCCGACAGTTCCTCGAAGCACTCGCTGGATTAACCCCGCGTCCTCCGCTAACACTCCGGGCCACCTGCTCTGCATTAACCCCGCACAGCCCGGGGGATCCTCGTTTTATAAATAGTGTTTTACTTAGAAAAGCTCCCGGGATAACGAAGGATTTGGAGCGCTGCTGCTGATTGGACGCCACTGCCTGCCTCCGGGGCCACAGTGTGTCCGTCACAGAGGTAACGCAACCCACTGAGCGTCTCTTGGACTCAATCTCTGTAACACCTAACAATGTAACACGGAATGTCCTGCGGCCCCGGAGGACCCAACCACCCGGCTCCAAAATACCCCCAGCGCTGTATACAGTAATATAACCCCCCAGCGCTGTATACAGTAATATAACCCCCCAGCGCTGTATACAGTA
>VKOC01000167.1:41030-54720 GCA_009364415.1 Spea multiplicata
TCTCTCTGGCTGTCTCTCCCTGGCTGTCTCCCTAGCTATGTTGGTCTCGTGGGATTTTTTACCCCTGAGTGGGGTGGATTGCGGTTTCAGACACACGTGTAACACGGCTGCACACGGATGACCTGTTTGTAGGACACAGGGCCCGGGGGGGGGGTCTCATACCTTTCAGTCCCGGGGGACACCACAAGGGGGGCAGATGTTACAGATAAGTGGGGCGTGAGGAGTGTCTGCGGCTGCATTTACCTCCGTGTAACACCAGGGGGCAGAGGCTGAGACTCCCAGCAGAGGTGGTAGAGGGTAATACAGTGAGGGCATTAAAGACGAGACCAACGACTGATTAAGGTTTAACTACAGCTCGCCCCGGGATAAATCTCTCTGTATCCCCCCCTGCTCTGGTCATGTGTATGGATGTCTTTATATGTGTGTGGGGGGGGTGTATGTATGTATATATGTGTGTGGGGGGTGTATGTATGTGTGTGTGGGGGTGTATATATATGGTAACAGGGGTGTATGTATGTATATATATGTGGGGGCGTATGTATGTGTGGGGGTGTATGTGTGTGTGGGGTGTATGTGTGTGTGTGTGGGGGGTGTATGTATGTGTGTGGGGGGGCATTATATTCGGGGATAATGGCCGCCGTCTCCCCTCAGTTACCTAAAACCAGACGTGGAAAAGAAATCCAAACACAAAACGGCCGTCAAGAAGAAGACGCTGAACCCGGAGTTTAACGAGGTGGGTGCGATGCTCTGCGGCCCGGGAATTTGCCCCACGGGCCCCGGGGACCCCTGCAGTTGGTGAATGTGGGGCAGTAACCGGGAGTAACGCCGGAATCGGCTCTTTTCAGGAATTCTTCTACAAAATCGGCCAGGTGGAGCTGCACAAGAGGAGCCTCGAGGTGACCGTGTGGGACTACGACCTCGGGAAGTCCAACGACTTCATCGGTGAGCCTCGTACCCCCCCGCACACCTGCCCCCGCCGGCACCACCTTGCCCTCTCTGATACCCTGCGTGCCCCCCGCACACCTGCCCCTCTCCGATACCCTGCTGCCCCCCCCGCACACCTGCCCCTCTCTCCGCTGCCACCCCTCACATCTGCCCCTCTCTGCTATTCCAATACTGACCCCTTTTACCTTTTCACCCTGCAGGGGGGGTCACCCTAGGGGTTAATGCTAAGGGCGAATGTTTGAAGCACTGGATGGAGTGTCTCTCCGCCACCAACCAGAGAACAGAGCACTGGCACACGCTAACCAACGAGCTTCCGGGATCCACTTACACCGACTGAGGAATGCGGCTTGAAGAACCGGGCAGAGGAACACATTGAGGGCCACTCACTCTCACGCTCACACGCCACGTCAAGACGGCAACCACCAGAAATCTGCTGCTCTGTGACCGCACGGCGGCCACTCACATCACTGCGTATTCCCCGAGGATCGGGGGACAGAGTGTCAGCTCCTAGGGTTGTGGGTCTATACGCTGGTTTTTCCTTCGGGTAGATTCAGAGCCCGGCTTTCTTCTCGCAGACGCTCCGCTCTTTTTACCCACAATCCTCCTGCCCTCGCCCCACACAGCCTGGGCACATTAGCCATTGGGTATGAAGCGGGTACATGCCCCGGGGGTACATACCCCACGAGATACCCCATGATCCTTTTTACGATGTTAGTTTTTGTTTGGGGTTTGAATCCATGCCCCTGGGGGGGGAATCTCTACCCTCTGGAAATGCCCCCCCAGCACCAAAGTCTGATTTTTAGGCTCCATTCCACGGCAGCTCCCTCTACAGGCCATTAAAAGACCCTACAGAACCTATAAAATAATAATAATATTAATAACGTTAATAATAAAATATTAATACAATAATAATATAATAATTCTAATATAATAATTATAATAACAATAATAATAATACATACAACATAATATAATTATAATAATTCTAATAATAATACAATAATAATAATATATTGAATACATCCGCAGGGGCGGGGGGGGGGGCAGTCGTTTGGCTTTCCCAAGCGGCGGGGGGGAGAAGCAGATGTTACCCCGCTTGGTGACTTTTACCGGCTCTGGTAGAAAAGCCAAATGACTGCTCCGAGACCTAAATTGATATTATTTATTCTTTATATAGCACCATCATAGTCTGTAGCGCCGTACAATGGGTCCGGGTTCATTAAATATAATTCATTTTGATCCTTACCACTCAGCACGCGCCACGCACCCCTCCGGCAGCTCGTGGTCAGGGCCCGTGGCCGGTGGTACAGTATGGGGGGCCGGTATACAGCCTCTCATAGGAGTAACACTGTAACAACGCCGCGTTAAACCCAAATAGCTTCTGGTATTAGAGATAGCGCCGGCAGACGGAGTAGCGCATGTTTTACCCCGTTCACGAATGTGGACGCTCCCCAGTATTATCCACAGAACCCCAACTTATACCCAAGGAGGCTTCTTAACACAAAACCCCCTTTCCCACCCATGTCACAGAGATCCACGTCTCAGAGTCCTCTCGGTGATTGAGACCCAGGCACACGGTCTCATTTCACTCTCCTTGTCGTAAAACCTCTTGCGTGAGACCCCGGGGCAGAGCCGCCATATTTATCTGTCTCAAGCCAAACGCAGACTGTGAAGACACGGTTTGTCCTCCACGCGTGTTTCCACCACTTGTTCCGTGATATTGCACACGTATGCATCGAAACACATTAATAGATGTTTGCTGAACTGCTGGGATTTTTAATACATGGTGAGGTGGGGAGGTCGTGGGGCAGACAGGTGACCTGGGAAGGAGTCCAGGTTTGTGGCAGGCTGCAGCGGCAGGGCTGGAGGCATCCGAGGTAGAGCGAGGACGGCGGCCGGGTCTCAGCCCCAAGCCTCGGGCAGCCGCTGCACCCGTGACACACAGCTATGCACACGCCTCGCTCTGGGCTATGCACACACCGAACACACTCAGTATTTGCACGTTTTTCACGGTTTTGTGACTTCTCGTTTTGTATGTTGGGGTGTAACTTGTTTTCTATATGGGGGGTTGAGTCAGTGCTCGGGATTTGCACGCAGGCGCTGAATTATGCAAGATTTGTGTTATTTTGTAACTTTATCACATTTCTGTTTAATAATTTTCAAAAGTTTACGGTGAGGGAATAGTTGGCCAACCTGTGCTTGGATGGCGACTATTAAGTGGGGCGGGTACCGGTAGAAGAGGCGGGGGCCGGGTACCGGTAGTTTTTCTCTCGGGGAGGGAGGCGAGTCAAGCTCTTGTACGTTAGGAAGAGATACTCGGCTACCGCACTACTGGCCGTACGTGACCGGTAGGAAGAGGGGGGGGGCGGGTTGCGGTAGTACAGTGCGCTGGGGGCCGTGGGTTACCGGATTAGAAGTGGCTGGGGGCCGCTGGGGGCGGTTAGAAGTTGGCGGGGGGTCTGGGCCGGTGGGTTACGGTAGAAGCGCAGGGGGTGGTACCGTTAGAAGATCTTTCGTGTTCCGTACGTGTCAGGTTTGGCGCGGGGTGAGAGAGAGGGGGGCCGATCACCCTGTATTTGCATGTTTTTGCCTCCTCCTGAAAACCTCACACAATAAATGCAAATGAATCTGCCCTCTGCCTCCGCGTCTTATGTGCATTAACACCAACGTCACCGACACCGGCGGTCACTGCAGGCCAAGCGCCGGATCAGCCTGGGATAACCGGGATCTCTCGTCCGGATCGCACATGCGCGATAAGACTTCAAATTTGTGCTTGGAATAAAAAGCCGCTTCCCGGTGCGTTTCCTGAGTCTCATTTAATAATAAATTTACCAAAAAAACCCCAAACCTACGCCAGGCGGAGCCTGGAACCTCAGAGACATAATCAGGAATAACGCACAGGCTTCCTCCAATGCCAGACCCTCGCTGACCCCCCACACACAAAGACCGAAGCACAAACGAAAACAAATCCATCGTTAGGGGCAACGAGAGCCGGAGGACGAAGCATCAGGTGCAGGAGTCCAGCTCGGGGTAAAGTCTCAATATCCCAATCCTTAAACATTTACACGTGAGAGTCCGGCAATAGCCCCGGCGTAACCCTCAGTCCCAGAGTAAGGCTGCCACTGGGAACATGCGCAGGATTACAGCCCTTTCCCCTGCTTGGAACAGGGAAGTAGCAGGGATTATACACCCAACACGGGGTTCACTCGGGAATGTCTATGACCAAGTCATCCTCTTCATCTCCATCCAAAGGCCCCTCATCTCCGCTGCCCTCCCCACCATCGCTGAACATCTGCTGGGGCACGGTACTGAGGATAGTGGGAGGTGGGGTGAGCTTGCTGGAGGATGACAATGGAGTCAGGGCGGACGTGCGAGAGCCAAAAGGCAAGACGTTACCGCAGCCGGTGGGGGAGCCCAGTGGGATCTGGAGAAGAAAGAAGAGACCAGGAGTGGGAAGAGAGCAGACAGGAGGATTAAGACATTCCCCGTTACATTATACAGCCGACCCCTTCCACGCACGCACGGTCACACAGACACCGGTACCTTGGGCTTCTTTGATTTAACCCAGTGGTTCTTTCTGTCTTTCTTGGTCGTTCGGGTTTGGGGGGCGTAGTGTTGGGGAGAGGAGCCAGATATTCCGAGGGGAACGGGGTGTAGGGGGGTGAGTTCATCTGACAATGGGGGAAAGGTGAGGAGGAGAGAACACAAAATTATGAGATGGGATGTCGCAAACTCAGATATCGAGGGAAAGAAAAAAAATAAATAAAAGCAAAGCAGTGCAGAAAAAACAGAACGTCGAGGAGAAAACCCACGAGCAGCGGGAGGAGGAAAACCATTCGAGAGGGAATACTCACAGCGCTCATGTACGAGCCCCCGGCTGCGTGCAAGGACAGGCTCGTGGAAGAGGAGGGTGGAGAAGAGACCTGGCCGGCGGGGGGACTCCGTTTCCTGGAGAGGCAGGAAAGGATATCACAGAAAGCATCGAGAGACCCCCAGCAACGACTGCAGAGCACACAGAGAACAGCACTTACCTCTTGGCTGAGGGGGCGAAGGGTCCGCGGACCCCCTCCGTGTCACTGTTGTCAGAGGAAGCGGTCACATCAGAGTCTGCGAGAAAGGCCGGGTGGGTTATGCCACATCACAGACCCACTCAGTAATCCCACTCCCACTCCTGTCCCAACGTTCATCCCCGTTCCCGATTGACCCCACTTGCCCCAAAATACCTGATGAGTCGTCATCAACGTTCTCATACAGCAGGACTCTGTCCAACAGGAAGCTGAAAACAAGAAAGACACCAATGAGCAAGAACACAAAATTACTCAGAGTAGGGCGAGTGGGGGAGAGGAGGGGGCCGCCGCAGAGGGAGGGGAGAGGGCGCCGCCGCAGAGGGGAGGCAGGGGGGAGAGGGGGGGGGGAGAGGGGGCCGCCGCAGAGGGGAGGGGGGGAGAGGGGGCCGCCGCAGAGGGAGGGGGGGAGGAGGGGCCGCCGCAGAGGGAGGGGGAGAGGGGCCGCCGCAGAGGGGAGCCCCGCAGGAGGGGTGTAGTAGGATGTAGCGGTGAGTAGAAGGGCCAGCGGGGTTACCTCTTATCTCTGGATACTTTGAGCAGCTTCCGCTGGGCTCTCCTCAGCTCCTCCTGGAAACATTCCTGCTCCTGAGACACACAAAGGGTTAATGTGTGAGGTTCCCATTCCATGCAGCAGTTATTATTAAACTTCGCATTTCCCCAGGTACAGCCCTAGAGGCGCGCGCACTGTCCGGCCCCCATAGCTCCACTTACATAGACGAGGAATTTCAGTTTCCGCTTGAGGTTCTTGTATTTCCGCTTGTAATCCACCTCTCCGTCCTCCGGGCCGTTCATCTCTGCGCACGGAAACAGTGGGGAAGGCAGTGACATGACGCTACATGCCTCAGACACCACAACTCCGGTGTAGAACCCGGTACTTCCGCCCCTTGTTCGCGTCACTTCCGTAACCAACAGCTAGCCAATCAGGAGCCCAGGATCTGCAAGCATGTACTATCAAGTTCCGACCAATCAGAAAACACGTTTCCCAGCCAATCGGAGAGTGAAGGTTAGTTCTGCCTTGGGCGGCCAATCCGCGCTGTGTGGGCGGGGCCACTGCGCGAGCGCGATCTGCAGTTTAAACATGGCGGGAGATGGGGAGATGCGGAGTTTCGCGAGGAGGCTGCTGCAGGGGGCCAAAGACCTCAGGTGAAGCCCTATAGGGGGATGGAAGACATGACGTCACGCGTGAATAGTGACATCAGAGCGCTACGTTAAATTGGAGTTGTGTGTAAATATGTATGTATGTATATATATATATATATATGTGTATATTCACACCTCAGGCCTGCCGGTGTGCTCGGGCTGCGTGTGCCCCGGCCGATGTGTGCAGCGTTGGTGTAATGGGGACCCTCTTTTCATTAACCCTTTCTTGTGCCCCCGCAGCGCCCTCACTCACTCCGTGGTGCGCTCTGCGTACTTGGCTCACTGCGGGAAGCGAGTGCTGCCCCCCCAGGAGCGTCAGACCCTCAAGCGCATTGTGGAGGAAGAGCTGCTGAAGATGCAGGTACTGTCACCGGGCGCGGGTACGCGGGGCCTGTCACCGGGCGCGGGTACGCGGGGCCTGTCACCCCGGCGCGGGTACGCGGGGCCTGTCACCCGCTCCAGGCATGTGGCGTAGATAATGCTGGGGATTAGCAGGATCCCTTTCACAGTCAGGAGATGGGGCGGAATAAATACCCTTAAAACCTATTTTTAGAATCCACTAACTCTCCGACGCTAACGCTGCCGTTTAAACCGGTTATTAACTGGACTTACTGGGAATGTTAATGGGATCTGCCCCCTGTATGATTTCATTTTCAAAACCTCAGAACTAAACATTGGGATCCCCCGGCACTGCTATACGGTGTTAACCCCGAACGTGCTGCATAATAAAACCCAAAATCATCTCCTTTTGCCCAATTAAACTCCCTTTATCTGCAGATCTGGAGCCGCCGTTGCTGTCAGTCATGTAATATTTTGGATAACTTTCCCGGCTCAAACACCACACTGAGCTGATGCTTTATGGCGATGCTAATTAAGTCCCTTCCTCTATAGGCTTTCATTAGTCAGAGAGTCCGGCTGGGTGATTGAGACCGAGCCATTCTATTGTTCCCCACAGGCAGTATGATAAGGAGTCGGGGGTTTAGTAGATCGGGGGTCAGATAACAGAGCGAGAATCATACAAACGGCTGATATGCAGCTGCCTGAAAACTTTATATTCTGGGGCAAAAACTACAACTGGGGTAAAAAGGAAACGGGAATAGTTTCTGAAAGCGAGTTTTTAATCCGATACGAGGAATAAATATTTTGTGTTCTGCTTCTGTAATGTAAATGTGAGACGTGAGAATCGAATGATCTGAACAAGAGACCTCTGAGGTCCCCAACACTTATTTGAGAGTCGGGGCGATGATTCCCAGCGGCGCTGGCGTTGTGGGTCGGCTCTGTAGTCGTTGCTGATAAATCTCTCTGTCGGCAGGAGGACTCCAGCGATGATGAGCCGCTCGTTCGGAAGGTCCGGAAGCGAGAGCGCAGTGATAGCGACGTGGACCCCGGCGCCAGGAAGGAGCCCCCCGACAAAAGGAGCAAGCAGGGTGAAGGTCAGGGCGTGTAGTACCGGCTCGCTAGCTGCCTCCCGGCTCTGTGGGGGGTAATTCCGGGGGCTTTGGGGTTAATCTTTAAGCAGATGTTTTGTGTGTTTTAGGCGGCAGATCAGAAGAGGAGGATTCTGGGATTGAACCGTCTTCAAGAGACATCAAGAGACTGTCGGGAAGCTCTCCGGAAACCGCTGTGAAGGCTAAAGCCGTTACAGACAGCGAGAGCGACCTGGAGGCGACCAATCAGAAACAAGCGAATGGGAGAGGGTCTCAGGACAACCGCAAGGTAAAGAGAGGGAGAAGCGAGCTGCCCCAGGAGAAAAAGAGCAAGACCGAGAGTGCTGCGGCGAGACGCAAAGAGACGCCAAGCAAACCGGCTGCCAAAAGAATACCCAAGACGCAAAAGGGGAAAAAAGGAAAAGAGACAGTCAGCGACGATAAGACGCCGCAAAAGGGGGCACCAAATAAAGAGACAGACGGTGAAAGTGAGGATGAGACGCCAGTAAAGAAAAAGAGTGCACGGAAAAAAGAGACGGACAGCGAGAGCGACGATGAGAAGCCGCTAAAGAAAAAGAGCGCTCCGAGTAAAGAGACGGACAGCGAGAGTGACGATGACAAACCGCTAAAGAAAAAGAGGGCTCCGAGTAAAGAGACGGACAGCGAGAGTGACGATGACAAACCGCTAAAGAAAAAGAGGGCTCCGAGTAAAGAGACCGGACAGCGAAGAGCGACGATGAGAAGCCGCTAAAGAAAAAGAGCGCTCCGAGTAAAGAGACGGACAGCGAGAGCGACGATGACAAACCGCTAAAGAAAAAGAGCGCATGGAAAAAGGGGACCAACAGTGAGAGTCACGACAACATGCCAGTAAAGAAAAAGAGCGCTAGAGAGACAGACAGCGAGAGTGAGGATGAAAAGTCGCTAAAGAAGACAAGTGCACGGAAAAAGGAGATTTATTTGGAGAAAAAGAACGCTCCAAATAAAGAGACGGACAGTGAGAGCGACGATGACAAACCGCTGAAGAAAAAGAGCGCTCCAAGTAAAGAGACGGACGGTAAGCGGAAGGCAGGAGTCACAAAAAAGAATTCTACAGACAAAGAGAAAACCAATCGTGGAAGATCTCGGGGTCAAGAAAAGAAAAGAGCGCAAGAAACGGAGAGCGAGAGCGAAGAGGAGGAGAAACGATCTCGCGGGGGGACGTCGGACAGCGAGAGCGATGGAGAGAGCGTCCAGAAGGAGGCAGAAGGGAAAAAGACAGACAGGGATAAAGAAGAGAGCGAGCAGGAAGATGAGAGCGCTGACAAGACGAAGAAAGCTGGAGAGAGCGACTCGTCCGAGGGCTCCGAGCATAAGGGCCACAGCAGCAAGAAGCAGGACAAGGTGTGTGGGGGAGGGGCCGGGGGTCAGCGGGAGGAGCCGCAGAGCTCACACTCTATTCCTCTCCCCTCAGGGCTCTTCGAAGGAGGAGCATCCGTCGTGGTCCGCTTGAAGCGTTACATCCACACCTGCGGAGCGCGCAGGAACTACAAGAAGCTTCTGCTGGGCTGCCGCTCCGTCAAGGCCATGGGTGGCAGCTTCTGAAGAATGAGTTGGAGGAGCTGGGGGTCAAAGGTGAGGATGAGTGGATGGGGGGGGGCGACCAGCGGGGGGCAGTGAGGGGGGGCGCGTGAGGACAAAACCGACATCACGATATTCCTTTCCTCCTCCGCAGGGAAGCCGACTCTGGAGAAGTGCCGGGTCGTGCGGCTGAAGCGGGAGGAGGCGGCGGAGCTGGCGGAGTTGGATACGAGTAACATCATTACCACAGCGGGTACGCGACACGGGGGCCCAGACCCCGCCGGCAGATCGGCCCCCGGCTAGTCGCCCATCTCTCCCGCTGTAACGACTCGAACCTTAATCAGTCGTTGGTCTCGTGTTAGATTCAGGAGCCGGATGTCTATCCCGTGCATGTTTAATCCCCTCACTATATTACCCTCTACCACCTCTGCTGGAAGGCTGTTCCACTTATCTACCACCCTGTCCGTAAACTAAAACTTCCTTCCATTCCATCTCAGTCTCTGACCCTCTGGTGTTAGATTCCGCTCTCTCGTTTTCTCCTCCTTTCTGTATTTAAATGTTTTTTTTTATTTTATTCCTCCCCAAACGATGCAGATCTTTCCCTGAGTGCTCCGTATTCCGGCTCCGTCCATTAAACTGCCCCAGCTTTACAGATAGAAACAATCAATGTATATGTTTATAAACCCCGCCCCTTTATGTGCATCCTGTGGGAGGATGAAGGATTATTCCTCCCCAGCAGAGGCTTTACGTCATCACAAAGCGCAGGCTGGAGGTAGTTTGATGACATCACCTGATGTAAAGCGATCGCTGTCAGTTTAATGCGCAGGGAGGGGGTATAAGAAAAGGCGCCCAAATAATTACTCTCCAAACGGGCGTCGGGGGGCCGCAGGGTGTTGAATGCCCCTCCGTCTGCCCTAGTTACCCCAAGTGGCTTAATAATTCCCCCTCACGCAGGAGCCGGAGTAAGTAATGAATGAATGAGTCGGGAGGTCGATACGGTTGGTTACCATGGCAATTGCACCAGTACTGCTCCTTCCGCGCGTCTGTTAACTCGTTACTTGTCTCTTTGCAGGTCGCCCTCGGCGACGTTCCACTTGGAACCCCTACCAGCCGTCCCCGACCCGCGACCCGTCCCCCCCCAGGTACCGGAAGGACCTGGCCTCCGACTCCGATGAGGAGGGGGCCCCGCCGCGCAAGAAGAGGCCCATGGACTGGTCCTGCCTGCAGGGCGTCATCAGCGATGACGGGGACAGCGACTGAGCCCGCCCCCTAAATGTTTGCCCCGCCTCTCCCGGCACGCCCGCCCCCTCTGTGGTTTTTGTACGAAATGCACTTTTTTTTATCACTTTTTTTTATCTGTTCTTTTTAATGTCGTTTTGTAAATAAATGTTACCGTTTTCTCATAAATTTTTATTTAGAAACATTGATTCTGCGCCGTCCCCTTTATTCCTCCCCGGTGATCCTACAGCCCCGGGCGCGTGGCGGAAATCTCCCCGTTCACCGCTTTTTCGCCATTTACAGTCTTTCTCGTTGGCGGCGCGGGGTCCCGGAAAGCGTCTCTAGAGTCGGGGGGTTATCGGGGTGGTGATGATAGCTCCGGTTGTCTCGTGTTTCCCCCCCACAGTCCCGTGGAGAACAGATTGTTTATATTTTTTATCTAAACCCCCAAACCGGGATGAGGCTGCGAGTCTCTCGTTCATAGATGTCCGGCACGAGGCCCAGCGGCGACGGCACCAGCCTCACCGTGTTCTTGCCGAAGAGCTTCTTCTCGTAGTGGATGAGCTGCTGCCAGAAGCCGCCGTTGGGCCGGACCACGGGCCGCCGGGTCTTCACCCACTGGTGGGCGTCGAGCAGGGACAGCCGGTGGTATTTCATCAGGTAGGCGATGCAGAGAGTCGCCGAGCGGCTGACGCCGGCCACGCAGTGCACCAGCGTCCTGCCGTTGCGCTTCCCGTTCTGGTGGATCCGGTCGGCGACCGAGTCGAAGTAGAGCGCGAGCGGCGCGTGCGGCAGGTCCGGTACCGGCACCTTCACGTAGTCCACGTCCGGCCAGTTGGAGTTGGGAATCTCCAGCGTGGCGTTGACGATGCAGGTGACGTTGCGGGCGTAGACCAGGTGGCGGCTGCCGGCGGCGTTCCCGCTGGAGAGGTAGAGGCAGGGGCTGATCTGAGCGATGCTCCCCGGGCCGGAGGATCCCCCGCGGCCGCCGCTCCACCTCCACGGGGGGCTTGGGCCGCGGCAAAGGAGCGGCCGGAAGGAGCCGGTGGCTGCGGAAATTCATGGCGGGGAGCTGCAGGGGCATAGAGAGGGGTGGGGGGGAGCGAGACGCGGCAGATATGGAAGCCGGGGGCCGAATCTCGCCGTCCGCGGCCTGTTGGGGCAAATAAACAACAAATTTCAGATATACAGAGATATACATGCGCAGCCCACGCTAACAGCCCCCGGGGGCCACCTCCCCAGCATGGAGGAACGCCGCGCGTGGATATGAATCCCCACGTAACGGTATTTTTAGAACATCCTACACGATGCGTCGGGGGGAGGAAAAAGTCACCTGACCTCCGGGAGAGAGGCTGCTCTGAAGGGGCTACCTGTGGCCCCGGAAAGTGGTGGCGGAGGCCACGGAATGAGTCGCGCTGTGATCCGCAGCACTGCAGGGGTGGCCGGAAGTCCCATGAGTGTCCCGGAGCCCACCCTACGGAGCCGGATGCTGCCGTGCCTGCGCTGTGTATGTGTGTCGCGGGGGAGTAGTAGTGTGTGCATGGTGGGGCAGCACTGCCGCTGGCTGCTCTGTAGCTGAGCTGTGTAGATGTGTCTTGGTATAGTAGTGCATGCATGGTGGGGGGGCGCTGTCGCTATCTGTGCTTTGTATCATGGTGTAGTAGTAGTGTGTACACGGAGGGGTGGCACTGGCGCTGTCTGCTCCGTACCCGTGCCATGTATACGTATCATGGTGTAGTAGTAGTGTGCGCGTGGTCCCGGGGTACCTGTGCCGTGGGGTAGTGTCCTTACCTGGGTGCTGCAGTCTCTCTGGCGTGCGACGCTCTGCCTCCTTCTCCTGCGGCGGCCGCCTCTTTATGCTCTGCAGAGGGGACGGAGCTGCTGTCAGCGCTGGGGGGTGTGAGGGGGTGATGAGGGGGGGCGTGAGGGGCTGTGAAACAGACGTGCCCCCCCTCGCCGATATACATATTCATGGCAGGAGCTGTAAGCGGCTTCCGTTAACCCTGCTGTGGCCAGGCTGCAGGGCTGAGCTGTGCTATCCTCAGACTGTGGACCCAGCGTCGGGGCAGATGGTTACTCTTGGAATAATATAATAACCTCGCAGAGCATCGCACCATTAATATATTATTTCCCCAAATATTGTATAAAAAAGGAATGCCCTGAGCCAGAGAGCTGACAATCTATTGGAACATTGCCTGATAATTCCATATAGTAAACATATTTACCCCGGCAGGGAGTCGCTGCCTCTCCTGGGGATCTGGGGTATTTTGATGAAGCCAGCATTGATGTCACAGGTGGGATAGTATGCTAAGGGCTGTGACATCATCAGTGCAATAATCCAGTCAGCAGGGACTTTGAATTATGTCATCAGATTTATTTATATAATAATATACAATATGGGACATATGATAATACACCAGGGTATATAATAACACACCGGGGTATATAATAACACATCGGGGTATATAATAACACATCGGGGTATATAATAACACACTTTGCATTATGGGGTATATAATAACACACCGGGGTATATAAGGTACACACTTTGCATTATGGGGGATATTAGACTCGGGGACGTTTACTATTTCTCATTACACATTCGCCCCGTACTGAATGGTCAGTCTGCTAATAAAGGGGTTAAATGAGTTAATTATGCGGCTTTCAGTGATTGGCTGCTGTTAATTAGCTGATGTTATAAAGCGACTCCCAGACCCCCTCCCCTTCCAGAGAGTAGACAGCGCTTGGCTCTGCTCCTGGGGTAAGGGGGCAGTTTGTGGGGTAACTGCGGCTGGGATTTGGCCTCCTGTGGTGTAATTAGTGATTTAGGGTCAATTCATAGAATTTTTCGCTGATTTTTAATGTTTTCAGTCTGCGGGTTTCTCCTGTTTGACCCTAAAACCAGTTTTTTTGCTCTTAGCCCGAGGCTCGTATTAACCCCCGGCTGCGATGCTCTGCTGTCTCCGCAGGGGCCGGTGACGCTCTGCAGACATGCCCAAACGGCGCGAGAACGAGGCTCCTCCCTCCGAGCTGGACTTAACCCCTTCCTCCCTGCATCTCCTGAAGAGGGCCCAACTCCAGCAGCACTGCAAGAGGCTGGGACTAGGTGGGAGAGGAAAGGTGCGGGGGGGCAAATCCCGGGTAATTTCCCCTTATTTAACCCTTTCAGCATGCGCGGGGCTCGCGGCTAACCCTGTCTTCTCTGTATCAATATTTTTGGCCCCTGTTCCTGCGCAGAACACGGATCTCATCCAGAGGCTGCGGGATCACATCAAACACACGCTACCTGCTGATCCGGTGAGTCAGGCTCTGTACCAACTTCCCCAGATAACGCAA
>VKOC01000168.1:0-12500 GCA_009364415.1 Spea multiplicata
CTCTGGATCGGTTATAGGCTCTAAATCAATGTAAATAATAATCCTGCTCCTTACCTTTGTCATTCCGGGGAGATCCACGAGGGTCAAGTTAACAACGTGGGGAGAGAAAACCTTCAGGTGAATCGGCTCTGAGCTAATACCCTGGAGACAAAAAGAAAGAACATAAAATAATCCAGAAATGTAGCAGCTTCCCAGAATATCAGAAGGAATTGGTCGGCGACCGACGACTCATTAGCAAAAAAAATCGTAAAATTCACAAAAACACTTTACTCCGGTCCTTTAATTTTGGCTTTTTTGTGAATAATATTTTACTAATAACGTTAGCCTAATTACACTTGTAGGATGATGTATCTGTTTATTTTGAAAAATAATAATGATTTCTATTGTGATCGAGCCTCCTGTCACGCCCGACTAATGAAAATGTAACAGTGAATGCGATGCAGAACAAGCAGATGAGGCTAATGGGAAGTCATTAGAAAATAGATTTTTTTTGGTGCAATTAAATCCTAGTTGCTTCTTGGAAATGGAATGATTTTCCAGCGTGTGCACAGAGGAACATGAGCCGGTTTATCGCATTAACTCTGTGCCAGAACAGGAAGTCTGAGAATCGTATGTTCAACATGGTAAAAAAATTAAATAAAAATATAAAGACAAAAAATGAATAATTGAAGATAAAATAGGCACTGCACCAAAAAGCTACTTTTGTGAGGACCAACTGCTATTAACCCTTTGGAATACGCAGCACTGACACTTTGCGGTTAAAGGGACAGTTAAAGGTCACTGGGAGTCCTTCCAAATAGGAATGTATATTAAAAATCCTACCCAAGATAGAAACTGCAGCCCTGCAGCTGCCCCCCTAATTCCACAGGAGTGTTTTATGCGCATGAGGGTCTGAATTCTATAGAAACCCCCCCCCCAATTGCACTTGCAAAGGAGGCAACATGACAATTTAAAGGGACTTCTCAGCCATCACATGCATTAAAGCGCATATGATGGTAGCAGACCGAGAATCAAATACCTACAACCTAGAAGCCTTTACTGGATAATTAACCCTTATGTTGTCAGACGCCAACTTACCGTGTGAGTAAAAAAACAACAGCAAACAGAACCTGGTAAGTAACGTGGCTTAGGGACACTTAAAGGGCTTATCAAACCTTCAAAGAAAAATAGTTTTCCATATAAATTTTCCTTTTAGTCCGCTCTTACTTTATTATTGCCAGAAATCCTTTCCGTTTCGTTTTCAATTTCTTGCCGGATTTCGTCAAAGTCCGTATATATCTGCAGGAAAAAACACAATACGTCAGATGCAAGACATTGTGTGTGCAATTGTTAATTTTGGACTTTAGATTCAAGACATGAGCGCAGACCTGGGGGAGCAGGGAAAACCGTGATGTCACATCATGACATCATTACTGGAATAAATGCAGTATTTTAGTGAATGCATTTTAAAGCATCACATTCAGTTCTGACACAAGCAGAACATTCCTCGTCTTCAACAAATTAAATTGGCAGTTCTGGTGATGAAGAGGTTAACATTACAAAAACATTTAATAAAAAAAAAGGGAAGAAAGGAAACTCTTACCTTATTCTTGGTGTGAAGGAATTTCCCCCATTCTTCAGCGTCGACTCCTAAAACGAAGAAAGACTGCGAGTTACACAGAGGTAGCGGGGATGGTGGTCACCTTAGTCATGTGCCGTTTTAAGGCAACGTAGTGGATTCTCTTCTTGGACCGTAACTAGTCAATAGTTTGCTTTTTTTTAATCTCGTATTAATAACATACGGGTCGCGCATCAAACCCGTAAACACTTTCTTCTATCCTCTCTTTGCAGCCGGGAGAAGGACATGGAGGCTGATCCGCCGCCCAGTCGGTTTACGGATTCCTAAGCCGTGTCGTTACATGCGACGTCCAAATTAGATGTTCCAACAGCAATTTGCTTATGATAACTGACAGAGGCGCGTATGACTCGGTGCGTTCGATCGCAGGCGCCTCCGGCATTTTTCCTCTGAGTCATGCGGTGCAGAGATGGAGGAGCCTAAATAAAACCGGGGCGAATATAGAACATAAAGTGCTCTTCTGGCAACTATTAAGCACTGGGTTGTGGCCCCCCAATTAGAGATAAATAAGATGTGTTATTGGCATGATGCGGATTTATTTATTTTCCCCAAAAAAACATTAAAACTATCGTCCAAACTGTGTAAATTAACGGATGACAGTTTCGAAAGCTAGTGGCATTGGGACAAAATGGGCATTTTAAGGGAAAAAAAATAATATTTTTATTCAGAGTATTTATTTATTTTTTTATTCATTTATTTAACTATTTCTTTCACAGATTTCGCTGGCAAGGGACGCGCCGGTCACTCGGCGGGGGTAACCGGAAAGCTATATGCAGCTCTTAAGTTGTTGTGACTACTGGTTGTCATCTGAAAACACTTTAATCAAAAGATAAAAACTACAAATTACATCTTTTAAATAAAAAAAATAAATATAATATATGTTTTAAACAAAAAAATATATAAAGATGCCGCATATCCACGGCTACACCTTTAAAAAAATAGACATAGTGAGCCATGCAAAAGCCGGTGAAAAAAAACAGGGAAACGCTGTACAAATGGACCAGAAATATTAAACAAAAAAAAAATTAAAAAACCTGCAAAGTAAATCAATTTAACCATTTCACAAGGAACTGAGAACGAGATAAAGCGGATGCCCCCGGAGCGGAAGGACAGCCCGGCAGGGAACGTCTCGAAAGCACATGCGGGTGGTAAAAAAATAAAACAATTATGGGGTAATAGGAAGTCTGAGACCTTTGGAAAGGTGCCTTGGATTTTTCCAGGAGTCAGGGTCTGGAATTAAGAGAGAGAGGGAGAGGGCAGAGAGAGAGAGGAGAGAGAAGAGAGAGAGAGGAAGAGAGCGGATAGAGCGAGAGAGAGAGAGATGAGAGAGGAGGGAGGAGGAGAGGAGAGGGAAGAGAGAGAGAGAGAGGGAGAGGGGGAGGGAGGGAGAGGAAGGAGCAGGTGGAGAGGGAGGAAGAGAGAGAGGGGAGAGCGAGAGGGAGAGAGAGAGAGCGAGAGGGGAGAGAGAAGAGAGAGAGAGATGATGTTAGTAGTTGAGAGAGGAGCGGAGTCGCCTCCTGCCGTGACACACAGACGGTTAGCGAGACGTGAAAACGTCCGACAGGTGGAGAAAAATAGGAAACGTTTTCTTCCCGATGACGGCATCATTATTTGTGAACTTTCCAATAACAGGTATTTTTGGTGAAAAGTTGAAAAACTGGTCTTATCGCCACAGCAACCACTGAAATGGTCCCAATAAGCAGGATCCCCCCCATGGCTGTGTGTTGGTAAGACCACCTTCCGGACCATGCCCCAGAATCATTGTGTGTATAACCCCCCCCGGGGGAGACGGGGGTCCCGGGTAACGCGTACAGAACGGGCAAACATCTCCATTTCAGCAGAATCCCCATAAACGTTTGTTTAATGAATACGTGAGAAATCAGCCCAATCCGTTACCGTTCTCATCCCCGGAGGTCTTGCGGCGGTCGTCGGGGGAAACGTGCACCAGCTGCAGGATCAGGGGTCTCCGGGTCACAATCCCAGTTCCTCGGGGGAGGAGATCTCTGCCCACCAGGCTCTCGAGCACAGAGCTCTTCCCGCTGCTCTATAATACGAGAAAACCACAAACAGGCGCATGAGCGAAACCTCGGCGTTCCACGCGGACTCCACCGCTGCGCTGCGGGGTCTTACGAGGACCGCCTTCCGTACAGCTCTGCGACAGAGCACATTAACAGCACACGACACACAGCGGCTGCCTTAACGGATAGGATTTGTATTCTTCTTCTATATGAAGATCGGCGCCACCCGGCCCCCGTCTCGACTGTAAAGACTCAAACCTTAATCAGTCGTTGGTCTCGTCTTAGATTCAGGAGCCGGATGTCTATCCCATGCATTTTTAATACCCTCACTGTATTACCCTCTACCACTTCTGCTGGGAGGCTGTTCCACTTAAAACCACATCCACTGCCTACAGCCGGTTGGTATAGGGAGAACTACAAAGGAGTTTATCTGGGACTGACTGATATCGAGGGGCAATTGCTCATATTATGGATGCTCTGAAACACCCCCCGGACCCCCTCTCTATATTGTATGTTTCTTTTTTTGCAGCTGCTTTCCAGGGCCGCGCACGCTCAGGGACAGCTGCTGAGACTGAGATCCAACCACCGGCCGAGGGATTGGCTTTGCCGGGAAGGACAATGGAACCTTTAAAGTTAACGCGACATCTGCTACGTGCGAAGGACACAAACGACGGGCGCTGGCCCCTTACTGAGTCACTTCTGGAAATGTATGAAGAACGAGGTCATGGATTTGGGGAGAAATAACCCGATTATAATGCACTCAGACAACGGCCATGCGCAGAAGCGCTCCGAGAGATAAGGAGCCGCGGTTCTGCAGCTCTCTTCCTCCGCAAATCTGTCGGCATTATTCGGGCGTCTTGGAGAACTTCGGCAAAAGGGCAGAGCCAAGTGGCCAGCTTCCCTCCCCCCCCCGTTCTTCCAATCAGGGGACAGGTTGTGCGCGGAGGCGCCGCCCTTTTTGCGGAAGCGCTCCGGGAGAGCTGGCTAACGGAGCCGATACCAGGCAGAAGCGGATGAAGAAAGAAGACAGAAGAGCAGGAAGAGAAAAGGGGATAGAGAGAGAGAGAGAAGAGAGAGAAGAGAAAAGGGGATGAAGAGAAAAGGGGATGGAGAGAGAAGAGAGAGAGAAGAGAGAAGGAGAGAAGAAGAGATGTAGATGAGAATTCAGCGCTCTCCGCAAATTAATGAAACGGGTGAACTTTGTTAAAATTTGTGCAAATCTAAGTGTATAAAGTGTAACTTGCGCTACTGGCTGGAGCGCCTCCATTATTCGGGGTCTGGGGATCTTACGGGTCGGACGCAGACAGATCCCCAACCTTAAGAGATCCTTGAGGGGAAAAACAATAAAACTTAAAAAAAAGAAACCACTAAATTTCAGCTTTAAGGGACAATCTTGCTATTTCTACAGAAGACAAAGTCCGCAGTAAAAGCGCTCCGCACGAGGAGAGATATTGAGGAAGTTTCTTTACATCAAGCGGACGGCCGGACAGCAGAGGACGTTCTCACTTCCCTATCGGAAGCCCGGAGGAAGCGCCGACTACATCTAAAGAAGAGACCTCCGAGGCCTTCAAAGATAAAGAAACCTTCTGAGATAGACAGTAGGAGGTAGAGGGGGTGTTACGGCCGCGATCAGCCTAAGTCGTCACAAGAGTGTGTGTGTGTGTGTGTGTGTGTGTGTGTGTGTGCGCCTCCGCGTGTGTGCACACATGTGTGCGTGTATAACAATAAATGACACTTTATGGGGTTAAACACCTGTGGGATTTTGCTCACGGATCACGTTGTCTTTAATGGTGCAGCCGTGTCACACACATGGTTACCGGGCACGGCTGTCACTCCCATAACGCAGGCACGGATCATCGAGCGGCAATTATTGGCGCGCCCGCCGTAATTATCCGCCATTATTGCCGGACACAGACGCCATTAAATCATAATGATAGTTCTGCCGCTCGGCGGGGGAGGCGCGGTTATTGTTTTAGTTTTTGATGTTATTTAATAAGCAGGATTCTATTTTTGAAAACAATGTGAACGTCTCTGACATCATCTGACCTCTGATGACATCATCTGACCTCTGATGCATGAAATCTCGGACAGAGCAAAGCATTCATCATCACAAAGTACTCATTCAGTTGCCAGCCTTGTACAGAGAGCTAACACTCCACGCCGGTCATTGCCGCTCCGCGTTACATCATGAGGCTCAGCGATGGGGATAGTCCAACTCCCATCCACGCTGTGACAGGGATGATGATGCTTGAAGTCCTGTAGCCAGGTTAGATTAGGGGTTTAAGGGCCGCGGGCGGACAGCTGTGGTTTAATCGGTGCGTCTCAAACCAGTAGTTGCAAAACAAACTTACATCAGCAAAAGGCAGAGATAATCTACACCGAACAGCAGAAAGCATGCGCAGCAGCAGCACCCAGATACCGATCACAGTGATAGACGATCACTTTACTGAGAGGGTGGTAGAGAAGTGGAATGGCCTCCCAGCAGAAGTGGTAGAGGGTAATACAGTGAGGGTATTAAACACGACATAGGGTATAGCATCATCTACCGTGCTCCCTGAATCTAAGACGAGACCGACGACTGATTAAGGTTTGAGTCTTTACAGCAGGAGAAACTGGCGACCAGACGGGGGCCGGATGGGGCCGATCTGCCGGCAGGTTCAAAACAACACCAGCCGCGGGCAGCAAAGGAACAGCAGCCAATGAGTCAGTCTACAGGTTTTGCCCCCATCTTGTGACCCTATAAGTGTTAATAACCTTGTGAGGGTCAGTAGCTCCTCCACGTTATAGAGCAGCTGCCCCAGCACAGCGCGGATCAATGGGCTTCTGCCGTAGCAGTCGTCACACGGGGCGATTTATAGACGGATGTCATCAGACCGCCCCAAAGTTACATCCATTAAACATCACAGGGGATGACTTTGGGGTAGGAAACTGGGACTTTCGGTCTCGCCCCCAACTGACCCCTCACTGGGTCCCAATGACCCCCCTACACACAGCCCTCCCTATCCCATTCACTCTAACCGCCCCCTCCTAGTCATAGCCACCCCAATTTCCATTCATTATTCCTTCACCAGTAACGCCCATTACCCACCAGTCAAATTCACGAGCCCCTGTCACTAGACTCCAGCCCCACTCTGACCCCTGTCACTGGACTAAGTCATATTCACCTGCCCCAAGGTACCTGGCACAAGTGCGTGTTCCCTGTCACCAGCCCCTCAGGCCCTGCCACCAGCCCCCTCCAGTAGCCCACCTCGGGTATCAGGGCAACCACCCCCCGAGTTACCCCTAAATTATGTTTCTACCCTCAAATAAGAGTACACCATAATCACTAGCCCCTCATTTCCCAGTGCAGGCCCCCAGTCCCACCCAGTGGCCCGGTCCCGGGGATGCCCTGCCCCTGTTCTCTCACCTGGGTCCCCACTACCACGATCTGCGGCAGCTGGATGAGGTCGGCTCCCACCGTGTTGAAGACATCCTGCAGCTTGTTAATGACCGGGATAAGCGCCTCCATGGCTCGGGCGACGACTGGAGGGGCTCAGGGGACGACAGCTCCTCTCACCGGCTCCTGTTCTCAGCAACCATTGACCCGGCCCACAGGCCTTTGCGACTAGGAGAGGCGGGGACGGCGCGGAAAACGCACGACGCATGCGCTGCCCGTGGCATTTTGGGAAATGTAGTCGATATTGCCCATCAGAGTGACTTTGCGGCCATCTTGGACACGGGCATCCCTGCCCGTGACAGCCTTTTCATTGCGATTTATCCCAAATTACCAACTGCCTTCAGGTCAGGAGACGGAGTAAGAGCAAAGCAAATTCATGGTTTGCGCATTCCCTCCCTGTTAGACCTACTTCTAAAGTGATGCAATATAATTAATGATGATTTGTGGGAATAAAAGCAAACAAAACCCTATATTTTGTGTTTATTAACACATATCTGACAGGAAATCAACAGGTTACCTTATTGTTAATCCGTTTGGAAATTGAGAACAAGCATCCATTCGTTTATCGTTTTTATTGCAAGTAAAAAAATGAAGGCTGTGCTTCTATCGCCCACAGCAAACATGGCCGCTTCTTCGGTACTGTCACTAAAGGCGGGCGCGCATCACGTGGTCAGGCATCCCGGAAATGCGCATCTGAAAGGTCTCCTGGCTTTGACATTGGGCTGACAGCTCTGATCTGTGTCAGGGGTGTCTCCTCCGCAAAATGCCGCGCACAGGGCAAATTAAGGGTGACAATTAACTGTTTGTGTGCCAGAGACGTGTACAACCCTGCATTTAGACGGGAAATGACATAGCACAGTGATATATATATATATATATAAATATATATTATGTCTGTCATTCCACCTGAGGAAGAGGCCTCTGAGGCCCCTAAAGCTTTCATAACTTTAACTCTTTTGCTGTTTTGGTGCAAAAAAAAGGTATCAACTTTAACTTAATTGCTCACTGCATTAATCTATGTATGTTTTGTATTTAATCACCAAATAACAAATATATTCAAATACAAAAGTCCTGAGGAGCATGGATGGAGGGCCTTGTTTCTAAGTGTCCCAAATTGAAGGGCCAGTCTCTGTTTAGGCCCCAAGCCCATTTGCTCCTCTTTCCTCCCCCTAATGCCCTCTCTCCCCTCCTATGACCCCCCTCTCCTTCCCCGATGCTCCTCTCTCCTCTATGCCTCTCCTTCCCTGATTCCCCCCTCCAATGCCCCCCCCTCTACTTCCCTGAATGCTTTCTTTTCTAAGGAGGTCAGTGCTATTTGATGGGTATGAAAAAGCCCCGATAATGTGTATAGAAACAGCAGGAAACGGCTTTATAAATTGCCCCGCTCAAACACCCCAATGAACGGATTCTTTACGCCAAATAAACTTCCATTAGTCGGACCGGGTGATTTAGACTGAGCCATTCGGTATGCAGTTGCCTGAAAACACTCTGTAAACATGAAAAGGTTTTATTTGCTAAACAAGTATTATTACTTTTTTGAAAAAAAAAAATTACATTATGTCCTTGGATTGGATTAATCAGAAAAGGTGACAATGATTGATGGCAATAATACCAACCTAATTTATTGATTTATTTTACAGAATACAAATATTGCTATTTAATAGCTATTAAAGTGCTTATTGTGATATTATGTATCCTCATGTATTTCGGACATTACCAAATATACATATATTACACCAAATATACAGCGTTTGGAAATAGTCAAAGCATTCTGTATTTTAAGACAGATTCACATAATTTACCCATTTTCTTTGCTGTTCTTAGTCAAGATTTTACAATACCCAGAAAACAACTTATACATAAATTATATGTATTTCTATATTCATCCGTTAATAAAATGGCATAGAGAAAACAGTATCTTTATTTCTCACAAGTTGAAAATACCGGTATTATATTTTTTCTTTTTTTTTTTTAGAAGAATTATCTGGATAAAATGAACGAAACACCGAGCCCTGAAAAAGAATTTAGTACGCAAAAAAACTTAAATTCTCTCGCTCGAAAGCTCATTCTTATTGCGTTTTGGAATGCGGTTTAACGAGCGTCGCGCCCAGACGTAAAAAGCAGGTTGGTGATTTACTGCTAAAACAGGTTAAATGCTTGTATCTTTGCAAAAAATTTTTGAATGTATTTATTTTTTTATAAAAAATTAATGAAAAACATTTTAAGGGGGGACACCCCTGAAAAAAACCTTTAAATACTAGCACTTAGTTCTCTGCTGCTGCTCCTCCTCCTCATCCTTGATGGTTGAAAGACATCCCCATATGCAAATGAACTGCTGTACAGAGCTAATTTGCATATATGACCCAGCCAGTGATGCAGCTGAGAGGCGGAGCCAATGAATATAAAGCTCTATTTTCCATCATCTGTACATTTGCTAGTTACTTGTTATATGTATTGTGTCTTCTACTATAATACAGCTTCCTATTTCAGAAAAAAATGAATGTTTTGATTTTAAACATTTTTGGCCAACTGCTTGAAAATATTGGGCTGCTTAGCTTGGATTCTAGCTCCCATCATCCTCAGTCAGCCAGTACAGCTGGAATGCTGCAATGAAGTGGAGTCGGGACACAGAGGGTTAATGGTAACCTAACCCTGTTAATATGCTGCTGGGAGTTCTAGTTCTCTGTACAGTTTTAAAAAGAAAAATAGATATAGATGTATTAGCCCAGGACAGCATGGAGTCTTTAGTGGATACTTTTTGGGGGAGGGCCAATACATATGCATTAGAGACCACAGAGGTCTCTCGTTCAGTCCTCTGAGGTCATTTGTTACTGTGCACCACAGGGGCCGGATCCCCCATGGGATATAATTTATTACACTTTAGTTAATCAACCAATGCAAGAGCAGGACCCCCGACGTGTGCTCTTCACCCTGTGAAGTGGTATAGGTGGGATGTGACACAGATGTAAGGATGTATAATTCAGAATTGTTGCTAATTTTACCTCTGCAAGATTCAAAATAAGTTCTTTTCCCCGCAATTATGACGAGGAACTAAAATGAGCGATGGAAGGAGGAGAACCTGGTGGTGCCCCTGGTAGCTGTGAGTTTCCTGGCCTTTTCTTTGGGACTCTCTGTGGTCCGAGTTGGAGAAAAACCCTGAGGAGGGGGCCGAGTTGGCCCTTGAGACCCAGCAGGCTGCTTAAGACAAAAAGCTTCATCTAAGGGCTAGTCTAGACCCTTAATTAAAACCTCATCGAGTGCTAGAGCACTCTAGAACCCTAAGAGCAGTAACTTCCAATATCCTGCGCTCATAGCATGCGCCATGTCTGCGTCATAATCATTTATGCAATAAAATATTAGGTATAGCCTCACCCTGGCCCCCCCGTGGAAAAGGCCTTGCATTTAACCCTTTGAGTGGCAGTGGCGGCCATCGCATTTCGCCAACCATCTCTCTGGCACCCAGCTGTGCTTTTCCAATTTACCCCTCCGCGCCGTTGCCTTGTTAAAGACAGATAAAACCGATGACATAATTACCCCCAAAAAAATAATTAACACGTTGACAAACCTCTTAAATTATTTTAATTTCGCACCGTTTTGGTGATTCGATTTGCTAAATGACTGAACGTCGCCGAGGTCTAGAATTACCAGCTTCTAACCTAGAATAATCAGCTTAATAAACACTGCATGATTAATCATTCCGATTAAAACTACGAGGTTCTTATGAAACCTAAAACCCACATTTAGGTGGGTTTTTTTTACGCCCAGAATTCTAATTCTTCCATTAGAGAAAATACATTATATATTATTTATATTCTGGATTCCAGAGTTCACCGAATGTTCTTAAAAACCCAGCATGTAGTGCAAAAACTTTCGAGTGATTGTACATCTTGGCGGCTGAGTTGAAACCAATAAAACCGAAGAAGGGACTTTTATTTTCATCCTCCAAGTCCTGCAACAAGTCTTTCAAGTCCTGTCTTGAGTCTCCTGCTGGTGACCTCTTTCGGGTCAGAAGACCAGCCAGGTTTGGCTCTCGGGCAAAATAAAAAAAATTCCGCGTTTTTGTCCGCTAAGAGCCCCAATTCTGCCATTTAAATAAATAGTGGTTTTCTGTGGCGCTACTCGGAAAGTTCCGCCTGCCTGTCCTCGGAGGCGTTCGTCTCCCCGGGAATCTCCAGAGTCTCTCCTTTCACTGCCAGGTTGATGACCCGTAACCATTTCTGTTTGAGTTCTTCGCTGTCCGCCGAGAAGCTGTGAACAAACTTGGACTGCGACAGTTTGAAGCTGTGCGGTAAATCGGAGCTCCGGATTTCATCGACGCTGTATCCCAAGAGAGGGATGGTCGCCTGGGCTTTAACGTCCTTAAAGTTAAATCGGAGATATAAAGTATCAGTAAGTTTGAAGGTGGGCACAGACCCCATTCACCAAGGGAAGGAAGGGGCTGCATATAGCGACGGCAAAGAGTTTCCGCTTTTGGACCAACCAACTTGGATCCCCCATCTTCACGCGACGAGGTTAAGCACAAGATACCTCGGCTTTAATACAAATAAATGTACGCGGTTAACGTGTTTACCTGGGGTGCTCCGTACATGTATAAAACCAGAGCTTCTTGTTTCGGGATAACACACCAGACTTTCTGCCAAGGCTTGGATTTCTCATTATATTGGAGAAAACTGCAGATCACGCTGTTTCCGGAAACCTCCGCCGATTCAATCTATAAAATGGCAAATCGGCATGTAACGTGTGACGTGTTTGTCGCAGGAGACAATGTAACGAGTCATACAACAGCAACAGCTTCTTTATTTAACCCGCACACAACTCGGCAATGAAAGAAAGGATTTGAAATCAGATTTCAACGGATTTCACTCTGAGAAGGGCCTTTGTGGATTTAACCTACCTCCAGGATTCCTCTCTTTTTCTCTTTTTCTTCGCTGTCCGAGCCGCCTCGTAATATGTAGAAACAATCTTTACAAACTTTATTCATCTTGTCCCCATCATAGGCGAGCGGAGCCTTGTAATCAGAGCATTTCCAGCAAACGACCTGAAATAAATGATAGTTTAGTCCAAGATGGTGGAAAGTAGCCTAGCTCCACCCACACCGTACACTGGCCAATCACTGGTCCATCCGGCCCCCGTCTAGTCTCCCCGTTTCTCCTGCTGTAAAGACTCAAACCTTAATCAGTCGTTGATCTCGTCTTGGATTCAGGAGCCGGATGTCTATCCCATGCATGTTTAATAACCTCACTGTATTACCCTCTACCACCTCTGCTGGGAGACTATTCCACTTATCTACCTTTTTTTTTAAGCAACAGTACTGCCTTCAGAGCTGAAACGTCCCCCCATTAAAGACTTATACATACGTGTCCACACGCCCGACAATGATGCCGCCTCCGTGTCAATGCGTTAAACTGCTCCTTGCATTTCATGCACATTG
>VKOC01000168.1:17500-30660 GCA_009364415.1 Spea multiplicata
TAAAAGGATCTCAATATTTTCGGCTTGGGGGAGAGAAGAGAGAGAGAGAGGTGATGGGAGAGAGATGTTTAAACATGTAAAGAGATTTAACAAGAGAGTCAGAGGCGGAGATGGAATGGAAGGAAGTTTTACTTTACTGGGAGGGTGGTAGATAAGTGGACCAGCCTCCCAGCATAAGTGTTAGAGGGTACAGTGAGGGTATTAACCAAGCATGGGATAGACATACGGCTCCTGAATCTAAGACGAGACCAACGACTGATTAAGGTTTGAGTCGTTACAGCAGGAGAAACGAGCGACAAGCGGGGGCCGGATGGGGCTCTCCAAAATGGAGTGGTGGAGGGAACTTAAGAGAGAGGTGGAAGGGAAAGGCGTCCAGTGTGAGATGGAACAGACTGGGTTAAAAGGGCAGGGAGGGTAAAATGGGAAGAGGCAGAAGTTGAAAGTGAAGCAGGAGGAAGGACTTTTAGAACTCATTCTCCACAAACAACCAAAAGCCCGTGTTTCACAACCCTTGGTTAAAAGGTGCTGATCCACCTATTCTGACGATTTAACACTAATTTATAAATGCAGCATTATAAACGCCCTCCTTTCTACTCTGTAATGCCAAAATAATTTTCCCGGGGACATTTGTCTGATAGGTTGTTGCCATAGAATCGGAAAAAGCATCTTAATAGTTTTTTAACGTGATTAAAGGAAAGAATAAACCTTAGAAGGTATCTCATTGTACTTGCTTAGGATACGAGATTCTGCAGTTTTATACAGTAGCAAAAATATTTCCGAAAACATACCTTGAACTCCCCCGACTGCCTGAGTGCATCGCTAAGGCTGTGGTCTTCTCCTACTTCACCGTCGACGGGGTCTTCGGTTTCCTGATATCCAATATTAACCTGCCCAGCGTACGCGGGATCACTGGGAGTATCGGGATGCTTCCCATTCGAAAGAGTTTCTGGCGAAGGACCATCTAACGTCACGGGAGAAGAGATTTTCCCAGGAGTAAGAGGAGGAGGAGGATCCAGCAGAAGTTGGTGCGTTGGTGGTATGCCAGGAGAAGAGGGCTGCGTTCGAGGAGTAGAATGTTCCCCACAGTCCGTTTCGCTGGTCGTTACCATCCCATTGGAAGTAGGCTTCGGCTGATCCAGAGTGAGTTCTAGGCTCATGGTTTGCTTCTGGAGAAGGGGATGCTCCATGAAAGATCTGGATTGTAGGGTGACTTTAGCTACAGTTCTGTGATTCGATCCATTGTTTAGATCTGAAAAGTCTTTCTTGGTCTCGCTAGGACTAGGGAGGAAAGAATACGAGAAGATGTTATAATTAGAAGACCCATCAGCTCACACTCAGATCACAGAGTCACAGAGTCTTCCAGCGGCACGCAGCTTGGAATCGAAAACATTTGTGGTGAAGCCAGTTTCTGCTTCTACTCTCAGCTTCCTCATACACATCCTCTAAATACATTTAAGGGACAGTAAAGCCACACGTCACAGAAATATTATATTAAAGACAAAACCCTTCAAGTTCCCTGCAAAACCTCTGTAGAGGGTCTCCGTTAAACCGATGGGAACCCCAACGCTGAGTAACCTGCCAGTCCCTCTTATGATTTCAATCTTAAATAAATAACTTCCACAAATTAATTCATTGCATGTAATTAGTAAAGCCTAAAATAATAAAGCTAACAGTGTACACGGTGCTAGACCCAAGGGGTCTATTCTAAAAACCATGAGTCTCCTGCATAATGCGGGATGCTGGGTAATCACTAAATAATTACCAATTCATCACAAAATAGCGCATATTTCAACATATTTATTAATTCCGAAGCATAGATATACAAGCTGTGCAAAAATCAGACATAACATTCTATTCCAGAGAACAGCATCAACACTAATTTATATGCCAGAGAGAACAAAACCACACACAACATTCTATTCCAGAGAGAACAGGATCAGCACCGAAAATTCTATAAATCAGCCCCAACATTCTATTCCAGAAAACAGAACATCCCCAACATTCTTTTCCATAAAGAAAGAAAGCTGACAATAAGTTCCAGGGAGAGCAGGATCCACACCAACATTCTATTCCAGAGAGGGCAAGACCAACACCAACATTCTATTCCAGAGAGGGCAAGACCAACACCAACATTCTATTCCAGAGAGGGCAAGACCAACACCAACATTCTATTCCAGAGAGGGCAAGACCGACACCAACATTCTATTCCAGAGAGGACATTCTATTCAGAATCATTAGGATTGGCCCAGACCACACATTCTATTTCAGAGATAATAAGATTGGTCCCTACATTCTATTCCCCAGATTCAGCCATTCCTTCTCTCCAAAGGAGGGGAATCCAACCAAGCTCAGCATTCTTTCCCAGGAGCAAGATCTTAACGAGACGTTGGACATACATATTCTCCAAAGAAAGTCCATGGTGATCCACCACAGCTCGACATCTTTATCCACACAAAGCACTCACCTGTTTTCAAATCGGCTGATGAGATCGGAGATCTTGCTGGATTTCTCTGCGGAGGTGGGGGTATTTCCGTCCATCCTTTGCGTTCCGCGAGGCACCGTCCGAAAGGCTCGATTTGGATTTGTATAGGGAGAGGGCGGCAACTCTGCAGGTTTGGGCGGCACTGTTACCAAGACAAAGACATTTTTA
The DNA here is from genome assembly GCA_009364415.1 of Spea multiplicata. Classification (NCBI taxonomy): domain Eukaryota; kingdom Metazoa; phylum Chordata; class Amphibia; order Anura; family Pelobatidae; genus Spea; species Spea multiplicata. The sequence goes on from VKOC01000168.1 coordinate 20,151, forward strand.
CTTAATGCGTCAATACGGACCTAACATAGTTTAGGACAGAAACGGTAAAATAGCAATTCTGGCAAAATTCGACAAAAACAACAGAAATGTGGAAATGAAATGTTTTGTTACAGAAGTAACTCTTGCAAAGTCCGTTTCTTTTAGTAATTAAAATACTAAGTCGGGAACGGATGTCATTCCTGAGATGCTGCTTCCCAGTAAGGCTAATGGGGATCAGAGTTCATACGGAATTCATTCTGCAGATTATCAATAATTTGGATCTCATGTCTTTTGGTGACCAACGAGCGAGACTTTGCGATGCGATGGCCGGGGTATTTGTGTAACCGAGTGGGGCATTTCCTGTTTCTATACACATTATCGGGGCTTTTAGGGCTGTAGAACCCTGCGATGCCCTCATACCCAGCAAACATTCTGCCCTCCTAGAAAAGAGGGGGCATCAGGGGGGAGAGAGGGGCTCAGGGGAGAGAGGGGGGGCATCAGGGGAGGAGAGGGGGGTACAGGAACTTCAATCATAAAAGAGAGACCTTGGCAGGTACCCATCGTGTACCTCGGGGGTCCTACCATTTACACGTAAGGCTATGTTAAGCGCAGTTAAGTGACCCTAAATACTTCACGGAAACTGGAAAATCCTGAATACATCAGAGCCATAAATCTTTAATGCGTTTCCCGATCCTTCCCCACTCAGTGCTTTGCGGTTTAGTAAAGCTTCTCAGATATATTGGAAAGGTTTGGGAATCGTGGCAAATAATCGCATCATCGACACATTTCCCGGCCGTGAGGGCAACAGGGGTGCTTTGCTGGCCGCATCTCGGATGATCTTGCACCGCTTGCTCCGTGATCTACCCCTGTATGTGGGGCAGGCGATGGGGCAAAGCGTTCAGTAAATTTACTAGAGCCGGGGAGACGTTTATGCCACGTGCGATTTCCCAAAATACATGTAATAAAGACGGATTTATCCGACGGGAGGTTTCAGAACTGCGACATTTTCACGGCTGCGTCAGCAGAAACATTTTTTTTTTTTACTCTTCCTTCTAAGTTGTTAAATCAGCAGAAATAGAAGATCTCCACGGTTTAGGAGCAACCAAAAATAGCCTGTCTGGCCGAGGGGAAGATGACTTCTTAATCGCACCGATCTTAACCTGTACTGATAGCATGTAAAGAGTTAAAGTAGGCTAAGTGGGGGAAAAGAACAAGACGCAAAATAAGCAAAAACACTACATCTCCTTGAGGACGAGACCATCCTCAGGCTACACGCTTCTCAAACGCACAAACCTAGAACATGCCGGCTGATCGGCCCCATCCGGCCCCCGTCTAGTCACCCGTTTCTCCTGCTGTAACGACTCAAACCTTAATCAGTCGTTGGTCTCGTCTTAGATTCAGGAGCCGTGTGTCTATCCCATGCATGTTTAATACCCTCGCTGTATTACCCTCTACCACCTCTGCTGGGAGGCTGTTCCACGTATCTACCACCCTCTCAGTAAAGTAACATGTCCTTATGTTACATCTCATCCTACTAATAAAAATGCTTGGGATTTAGGGACATAACGCCAGAAAAAGTACATTAAAGAAGCCTTGGACACGCTGAAATAATCGGGGCAGTCAGAACCCGCCCTGGACACGCCGGACGCTGCTGATATCACACATTTTCCTTTGTATTACTGTAAAGGATGGACACAGCGACAGATTTATAATGCAAGTCCTTTGCAAATTCTGGTTCCTGAAACCTATCCCACCCTCATCCTCAGCGCTCCCACCCTTTCCTTACCAGAGCGGCAATAAAAGGATTTAACCGAGCAAGCGATTTTGGACCCTTTCGTGACGTCAAATACAACAAAGCACATGAAATCCTCCCAAACGGAGCTTTCCGTGACACCATGCGTTGAACTTTACCATTGAAAAGGCCAGCTAAATACCATACATACATCCCAAGTGTCTCTGTTTACAACGGCCAGTCCTCATCTCCAACAGAAACATAGGTGCTTTTTTTCAGCTTTGTTGTATGTTCTGCATAGCCTTCTGTCCCACAAAGGCTTAAATAAATTCCCTGAGTCCCCCTCAGATGCCCCCTGTCCTACCCTGATGCCCCTCTTTTCTAGGAGGTCAGAATGTTTGCTGGGTATGAGGGTATTAAACGGTTAAATAAAACCCCATTATTCTTCATCCAGTTAAGGGACATCAGAACCAACTGGCCCCCCGTGGCAGATTTCCGGAGAAAGCATGCGGATTGTATCCTGCGTCTAATTTTATTGTTGGGCTTGGTCTCCCTATAACTCTCGGGGGAACAAAGTAGGATGAAGAGTGAATTTGGGATGGGACGGAGCCATTAATAAATGACACAACGTGATGTCACAGGTCACCAGCTGTTTTCTTGAGTGATGTCCGCTTTGGATCATCCTAAAGAGACAGAGCTATTGTAGGTCAACTAGGTCCCACTTTAGCGGGGTATTTGTGTAACTGAGTGGGGTATTTAGAAGAATAATGGGGTTTATTTCCCCCATTTAATTTATAAAGCCGTTTCCTGCTGTTTCTATACACATTATCGGGGCTTTTAGGGCCATAGAACCCTGCAATACCCTCATACCCAGCAAACATGGTTTAATTGCGTTTTTTGCAATAGGATTGAGATTTTACTGTTTATGAGGAAGGGGGAACCCACAAGGTCCCAGGGGGGCCGATTTTCCGACTATAAGCACCATGTGGTCATAGTGTTCTGAAGTCTGAAGGGGTAATTTTGGATTTCTTTGGGTCGTTTCATGGTGAGAGCCTGATCCAAAAACAATAAAAACTGCGGAGGCCGACGGCAGGAAATACATTCTTATTTTTTTTAACTAAATCAGGTTTTTTTTTAATAAGCAAGAGAAGATTTAAACCGTTTGTAGAATATTTTATAACAACGTTTTGTGGAGGGCAGTAAAAAGCAATAGATTTACCTGTATTAGGGCACTTTTAAGGAGAGGGGTCATTATGGAGGAGAAGGACATGCTAAGGGCTAAAGCGAATTCATGGACAATAGGGGAGAGAGAATATTTAACTAAATGGGGAGGAATAATCATGCAGATGCTGAGAGCAGGAATTTAAGATGGCCGCTCCCATGGGATACACATAAGGTGGGCTTCGAATACATATTTACGTCTTAATGTGTAAACACCAGGTATGATCAGTATATGACATCATTATAGGTGCCAGACTGTGTATGAGATACCCCTGCTCTCCACTAGATGGCGCCGGTGTGAGATCAGGCAGCACTACAGTGCAACTTTGTATCCATTGTTGTTAAAAAGGATACCAAAAGATACACAAATAATCATCATTACGATAACATTTGGGAGAGTTTAGAGGGGTTTGATGCAGATCTATTACGTGGAAAGCGGTCACACCTCTGGAGCGGGGGATAATGCCAGTGCCTACCTGCCGGTTTCGGGCTCCCGTTCTTCACTCTTGACCCCGTAGCCGTATCATTTTGTCTGCTCTGCTCCACCAACTGGTCGGTGCTGGTCGAGATGGGTCTCCAGATGGGTAGAATCCGGGGGCAGACGGCACTGCCACCTGCAAGAGGGCAAATGATTGCAACATCAGCAACAGGGGGTAATTAAACATGTATACACTTAACGGGTATATGTGCACACATTTTAAATTAAATTCTCCCCTCTATCACGGCTTCTTTTCTCAAGTATGTCTGACATCCCCCCCCCCCCAAAATTCCCCTATGAGAGCCGGCACTGGGGAACATTCACTAAATATTGTGTTGTGGATCAGCTGATAAACTACACATTGTAAAGGGGCAGCTCACTGATTTATCTATACATTGTACAGAGCATCTCATAGATTTAACCATATGTTATACAGGGCCGGCTCGCCAATTTAACTATACATTATACAGGGGCCGGCTCACTGATTTATCTATACATTATACAGGGCCGGCTCAGCCCTTCCTGCAGGAGAATCTCTGGGACCAGCCCTTGGTAATGTGCAGTGAACTTGGGCTGATGAAGCGTCTCATCTCAGCGCAATCCACAAATCCTCAGTGCGTTTCTATATCAGCTAAGTGTTAAATCTACAATGTAGTTCACGAGCCAAGCGCCCTTCATGTGCCGTTAGAATCTAGGTTAGTGGGTTAAACGCTCCCCGTTTATTTCCACCCATTAGATTTAAATCCCTTCTGCTGAAGGCTACTGGAAACACCGTGCCTGTGCACCCCAATTTATATGGGGTGTAGGCGAGTTATGATCACTGAAGGGCATTTCCCCAGCTAAATTATTTATGAAATATGTATAAAATAGTCAGAATCGGTAACAAAGCCATAACAGTTTAATAACAGGACCGGGATAAATATTTTCAGAAAGGAAAAATGGTATCCAACTTATTTTTCCCCATAAAAAGCTGGGGCATACATGGAAGAGGTAAGGAAGGGGTTAACAAAAAAATATACAACAAATATACCCCGCGGGGGTTCCTGCTGCGAGTAACGGTCACAATTATTACCAAAGTATCCCGGAGGAGTTATGGAAAGCGTGCGTCTTATAAGAAAGTAGTCCTTAGGATTGTCTGCCATTGTGTGGAGCCCCCGGGGGGGGGTCCCGAAGAAGGCGGATAGTAATGGATTCCTTCTGCTTCATTAAAACCCTGCGCATGCATGGCTAATTCTGCTCTGCGCGATGCACCCTGCAGTCAGGCCTCAGTGGCTCAGACACTTTAATTATTTATCTTGCGCATCGTCCTTATTTAACAGCTTGGTGGAGACCGGAGGCCGCTGCAGACTGGGGCCCCCAAACACCTCACATCATATCCCTACTGGCCGTTGGGATATGATGTCATACCACGACGCTCTGCCTTTTAAATACCTGCAGTGCCATGCAGATGCACAGTCCGCCATAGTGTTAGTGGGCCAATTAGGGGCCAGCAATGATTTCCCTTTTAACTGTCTCATAGGCGTTTTAGGCTACCTGATGGCCCAGTAGGGCAATTGGCAGAGGGGCTGCCACCCCTGTGGATCTGGTTAAGCCATAAGAAACCACATTGAGGCCAGAATCAAAGCGTGGTTGAATAAGTAATCAGTGTGGCCCTCAGCAGATACTCGAATGGCAACGGCCCCAAGAGCAGAAAGCGGTTTAGAATATGTCAGTCAGGCTGCACGCTTGGTTTGGTCACAAAACCTCATAATTTAACCCACTCAAGAATTACGCCCAAGCAATGTAAATGACATTTACTGTAAATGGTAAAAAAAAGTATTACAGCTCAGTAATCAAAAAAAGTTACAAACAATATTCACTTAATATACAAATGTTATAGAAGTAAAAAATATATTCTTTATATACAAATGGAAAGAAAAGGACACGAAACACAAATGCAGTTTCGGTAAAAAGAGATGAACAAAGAAGTAAAAACCAAGTTATGACATCAAACATCCAGAAGCACCTATAGAGGGGTCCCTGAGGATATTCAGATGGGGGGAGCGCAGCGTGGACCCCTCACTATGGCCACATGTAGAATAGTGCTGTAATAATCTCAAACGCCTGGCATAAAGGGTTAACCGCATAAGCACACAGGAGCTTTTTCATTTTCTATGGCAACGACCTATCAGTGCCTCTTTTCTTATCACATGACAATTAAGCATTCCCTAACAAAGTCCGTACTAAAAGGGTTTGGGTTTTCCGCATACCGGGGAGGACGGATCTAGGGCTGAATTTAGTTACAAAGTCGGTGGAACAGCAGCTTTAATTACAAAACTCAACTGCTCTCCACAACTGTTACAACACAACACATATAACTACACAACTGTTACAACACAACACATAACTACACAACTGTTACAACACAACACCTATAACTACACAACTGTTACAACACCTATAACTACACAACTGTTACAACACAACACATATAACTCTACACAACTGTTACACAAAACGTTGCCGCTATGTTTGCAAATATTATGACATTGGATGCCACAAAATACACGTGGATTACTGCCTTTTTTTGTCTTGCAACATCTGGACCCATTTTGACCCAAAATATTTGTCTGTTTCTGATATTAAAAAGAAAGCTCAGGTATTTTCACCTATTGTGCCGATCTTACAGGAAATGAATGTGTAAGGTTGAAATAAACTCTGGTCGCCTAAAGTGGAAGCTGCAGCTTCTCCCTAAGTTTAGTACCCTTCCATGGTCTGAGAATTCTGGCCACCGATTTGCTGCTTGAAGCAATTAGTGCCAGAAAAGCCCCTATTCAAATCAGTGGGGGGGGGGCCCTTTCTACGCATGTACAAGGGGGTCTCAATAGACCCCCCCCCAACAGCAGCACTCACCATGTCAGAGCTGGACCTGATGGGAGGTAAATATATCACGTCAAGGGATATGGGGGGAGGGGGGCAAAGGGGCAAATGCATATGAGGGGGATTCTGCCAAATGCTTTTGCAAGGGGTACACCATGAAGATTTAAGGGCCTCCCAGCCACGTATGAATTAAAATGGGTTTATTATACGATGGCGGACAGCGGCTCTACGTATATCTCATTCGGGAATCACTACGAATTCTTTGAGGTTTTCATCGAACGATTTGCGTTTATCTCAGAGGCCAAATTTGGAGATCCCTGCGCGCGATTCCTGGGGCCGTACATTTTTCAGATTTTTAGATAGTGACAATCCGCAGACCCCCGGGCCTTGCGTCTGCGCTAATGAATCGTTTAAACTTTACGGGGGCCGCAGAAGGAGGCGACGGCCCAAGGATGGAAAATCCGTAACAGACAAATGTTTAATTTATACGTTTCCAACCCGTCGTTCATCAAAACCGCCAACCACCAGTGCTTTGTGACAATCAGGGGAGTTTTATGCCATATAACGTGTTTTTAAACCAACATTAATAACTCCCATTATTTTATTTTTTCTTATTCCCGTTTTCTTTTTTACCCCCGGTTGTAGTTTTTGCCCCCATAATATAAAGTTTTCAGGCAGCTGCATATCAGCCGTTTGTATGATTCTCGCTCTGTTATCTGACTCCTCGACCCCTTATCATACTGCCTGTGGGAACCAATAGAATTACTCGGTTTTAATCACCCAGTCGGACTCTCTGACTAATGAAAGTCTATGGAGGAACGGACTTCATTAGCATAGCCATAAAGCATCAGCTCAGTGTGGTGTTTGAGCCGGGAAAGTCGCCCAAAATATCACGTGACTGACAGCGATGGCGGCTCTGTACACAGCTCTGGGGGTTGTGATTTTTTCCCGTAGGACTTCCCCTTTCAGTAAGCAGGACAGTTTTTTAGGATGTTTTTGATATAATTATTATGTTTGCAGAGCAGTTACCCCCCCTGAGACGCGACTAATTTAGGTTAACGGTGGCTGCTCCTGGAATAGTGCAGCAAAACGTTCGAATGGTTGCTATGGTGACAAGACCACCAGATAACGCTTTTCTGTTTTATGCGGCTGGAGGATTAAAAAGAATAGAATTGATGCAAAAAAAAAAAAAAAAACGTTATGCAAATTACATGCCGAATTACTGAACTCGACCGGCCCGCTTTATTTAATTTAGATAATTGGAACGAAGAACAATCCCTCAGACCCTAGCTGCATTTATTTTAAGTTACATCTTTATTTAATTCTATTCGATGGAAAAAACTCCCCCCCCCCTATAACGGCAGTTTATTTTAAGTTGTCAGAAGTGGGACTGTCCTTGGAGAGTGAATAGATAAGTGGGGAACAGCCCTCCCAGCAGATGTGGTAGAGGGTAATACAGTGAGGGTATTAAACATGCATGGGATAGACATCCGGCTCCTGAATCTAAGACGAGACCAGCGGCTTTGAACCCCTCTAACTTCGTTGCCGTCCTGTCGTTACCGCTGATTTGAACTTTATTAAACCGCTCAATATTTTTATCCTCTGACCACTCGTTCCCGGCCCCTTCATGTGACGCCCGCCGGGTCTGCACCTGTTGCGGTGGCTGCAGTCCCACTGATACAGCTGTCCCTGGGGGGTGGGAGGGCAACAGATACCCCCAAATTCCATGAAATAATGACAATTCTGGACTACAAACCCCAGCAGAGAATTTTTCCAAACCATTTCGGGATGGTTTTCCTTTTTTCTATGGTTCCCGTGGTCGGATTACGCGTCTTCCTACCCAGCGGGACTGGGAAAATATTTCTGTGAACTAAAAATATTCTGACTTTGTAGATATTTTTTTAAAGAATCAACGAAAATAACATAAATAAATAAAGTTATTTCAGAGTTTTCTGGAAGTAAAAAAATAAATAAATGTGTATATAAAAAAAAATAATTCTGTGCACAAAATATACTTTCATCAGCTCGCTAATCTTGCGATAGAAATTCATGGTTTCATTTCATTGATGAGGTCATTATGATGTAACAGCGCATTTTACTGGTACATCAGTGATGTCATTTGTGTTGTCAAATCTGATGTCAGCATTGTATACAAAGTACACATATATCACACACACCTGTTTGTATATCTAATCGCAACCTTATGGTAAAGCCAGGTTGTGACCCTCATCCCCGTACACTGGCACACTAAAGGTTAATGCCCTGATTTTATATATAATATTATAATTATATTTATATATATATATTTTATTTTTTATTTTTTATTTTTTTAAATTTATTTATTTTTTATTCTTTTTTCTTTCTAACAATATGGTGGCTCGTGAAAGGAAGCCGCGTGGTCAGCCTACACATACAGTCCTTGCCGTGCACCGGACCAGTATCTAGTATCTTGAGATGGTTCTCTGACCGGTGCAGGACTCGAGGGAGATGGGCAGAGGTTTGATATGGCTGACGGATCAGTATCAGATATAACATGCGCTTCCCTACAAAAATATCCTATGTTCTGCTTTTAAAAAACAAAAAAGCTCACGACTTCCCCCTATATCTAAGGCAGCGAGTCCACAAAACCCCTGGACCCCCTAAAGGGGGGTATCCTGTTAGTAAACGGGGCAAGTGCAAGTTAACTTTTGGATAGCAAGCTCTTTGGCCCAGACTATGGGATCTAAAACAGGTTGCAAGACATATTTGTGAATATTTGTCTTGGGGGGGGGGGTGGAACAACCCGCTAACGTCTCTTAGAAAAATGTAATTACGGTACTTTATGTCCTGTTAAATGCCCTTAAACTCGCACCCCCAAATAACTTATTCAAACCCGGAACACATCCATAAAATGAAAGGCTAAATCTCTCAGTTTCCTCCCAATGAGAATTTCTCACCAGCCCAGGACTCCGGCCCAACTGGTTTATCAACTGGAAGGACAAACAGAGGTGAAACAGTTAAACGTCACCGCTACGGCAACAGGTTAAATAAAAGTCATTCGTCTTTCTCGGAATTCTTTACAACAGGACGTCGAGGAACGAATCAAAACGTCAAATATTTCATATATTTTTTCTTCTCTACGCCAATACCCTAAAGGAACAACCCCAGACGATAAGGCTCGTTCCCGATTGGCTCGTATCCCCCTGCTATATCACAGCTGGAATCCCTGCTTGAGTACAGGTGACTGCGTTCAGAATATCCTCACCTCCCGACAAGTCACAGTTTCCATAACGACCGTTATTAGAGCCACCGATACAATCAGACGTCCGGCAAGGGTTAATATTTAAGGAGCCATGTGAGTTGCAAAGTTTCCAGGTAACCAGGTGAAGCCTTACCTGCGTCTGTCGCGCGTTTCACATACATTTCCCTCTCAGATCCGGTGTTACTTTTCCCAAAACATAAAGAATGAGGAGTTTTGGAAAGCGAGCGGCAGAACCCAGAGGACGGCTGCGGGGTTCCGGGTGCAGCGAGGTCTGCGGAACGCCCCGGGTCCTCGGACAGAACAAACAGACGCTCCTCCCTTCAGTGCAAATTTTAACTTCCTCGTTGCTGACCTCAGAGGGAGCGACCGCACCGTTAATACAGGTTTTTGGGGAAAATGCATTTACCGAGCTAAAAATGAATGGCCCCGGAAGGATTTTTGGGGGCTCTGATCCAAGAGAACGAGATGCTAAATATTCTTCAAGAAAAGTGTAACTTTCTGAACATTCTGTGTTGCGTTTTCATAACTATTGGGGGCTCTATGGATGAGCGCGGGTTCTATTAAGCTGTATATATAATATGTTCAATATATATAATGTATAATATAAAATTCCTAGAATTATTATTTATCTTTCTATGACATCATATTCTGTAGCGATGTGAAATGTACAATGATACAATATAATGCAACGTATTTACATATTCTTATTGTGTTCACAACAAAGGAGGGCATAATAGCTGCCAGGGGTCTGCCAAAGTGTTTAGTTCGTACAGTCCCTCTAATATCCCACTAATACCCCTCTCTCCTCCCCTGATCCTTCTCAGCTCCCCTGAATGCCCTCTCTCTCCCTGATGCCATCTCTCTCTCCGCCCTGAATGCCCTCTCTCCCCATGCCTCTCTCTCCTCCTCTGTCAGCCCCTCTTTTCTAGGAGGTCAAAATGTTGTGGGTATGAGGGGATCGCAGGGTTCTACAGCCCCTTAAAAAGCCCAGATAATGTGT
>VKOC01000170.1:0-46233 GCA_009364415.1 Spea multiplicata
AAATAAATCATTTCTGATCTCTGGCCGAGGCCACGATGTCACCGCAATCCAGCAAGAAACAGAAAGAGCAAAGAGCTGCGACGTCAAGAAGTTTCTACCGAGCAGAATTTAGAGGAAAGAGGGACGGGAATTCTGTGATGACGCAATGACATCATCATCCTACATACGCCACAACGGGAACGGGGATGACCCTCTTATTCTTCTCTTGTCTTCATTATTCAGAATCTCCTCCAATTTTAGCCATTCCGGCAACTTATTAAATCTTATTAAAGACAGTTAAAAATTTAGCGTACAGAACGGTAAAACGAGGAAGACCTCCTGAATGCTTCCATGGGAGAAGAACCGAGAGTTTATTTGGAACCCTTCCCAATCTTCGTCGCTTTGGCCATTTTTCTACCCAATTTCCAGCCAGGAGCACCCAGCGAGGCGCACAAAAAAAATACCATTTACCAAATGGGTTCAATGGTTTAATGCAGCAAAGGGAGGGCACGGCGGTCCTTCAGCAAATCCGAACCGGACGTGCGCTGGTGACGGGGATCCAAAGCGTGGGCCGGCTTTACGTTATAAAAGATTTCGTGTATCTTGACTCGATACTCGATACGTTATACATTTGTAGGTATTCTGCAGTAAATCTTCCCAGCGGGGTAAAACATCCATCATATTCTCCCAGATCAATAAAGTTATTGTTTAAACGAACAGGAAGTCAATGATTGGGAGCGGGTGCCTCCAAACACATTTGTAACGGAATGTATCGGGTATGGACGAGTTCCCGTCCGTTTGAGGACATCATGGCATCGACGTCCTTCTAATGGAATTCTTGGCAGGTCAGGAGTGAGGGTGAAGATGGACTCCTTCTATTTAATCCTTACCTTCTATTAAGTGGTAACAATTAGCGTTTTCTTTATGAATGGAGAGAAAAAAATACTGAAAAGGTTACTTTTAGTAGAGCAAACATAATTTTGTGATTTAAAGAGATTTATATGAAAAAAAAAATGGTTTCCATGTCGCCATCAAACTCATTTTTTTATTCCCTCCAGGCTACAAGAAGCCATTTTTGGGGGGCATGCTGAAAAGCTCAGTTCACGAGCAGGAAGTTGACGTTTGAACAGGAAGCGAAACGTGCGAAGGAAAAAAACCTCCCCCCATTTGACAAAAGTTTTTTAGTCCTCTACATTGTACGTGAAATAGGGTTCTTCTTCCTGAAGTAATTTGGAAATAAGTAACGGTCCACTTACGGCAAGCGCGGCTCCGGCACGATAACAATCCTCTCATCCAGCTGATCAAATGGTTCTTCAGCATCAAGAGGAGAAAGAAATTTCATTTTAATCAAGTGTTTTATTACTGCCACGGCTCTCCAGCCAATTTGGGAAGATGTGATCTTCGGAGAATATATTTTTATATTTTTTTTTTACTCTCTGCAGTAATTAAAGGTTTCTAAAATGTCAGATTCCGCGATGTGCATTAATGCAGCGCAGTCAGCGGGGAGAGTAATTAGACCGGAATCCGACGGGGAGCTTCTGACGGCTCTATCAAGACCTTTGTGATCTCGCCACCCGGCTTCCAACTCAGTATCACAGAACCGGCTGCGGGACGGTTTCGGTACCAATTCAAATAACGGAAAACATTTAAATAAACCACATCATTTTTTCTGATTAATTCCTTAAGAAATTACAAAAATACCCGAAGGGGCACTTTTGGGTTTGGGGGTGTGGTTAGAGGTGTGGCTGGGGGCGGGGTAACTGAGGTGTAACTGAGTGGGGCATTTAGAAGAATAATGGGTTTTATTTACCCCGTTCAATTTATAAAGCCATTCCCTGCGGTTTCTATACACATTATCGGGGCTTTTAGGGGTGTAGAACCCTGTGATGCCCTCACAGTGAATGGACATAGTGATCCATTACGCATACACCGGGACACTTGGCAGGTATGAGTCAGGCCTATACAGGACAGCTTTTCTCCTCCTTTACACATTTACGCAGAACACGACATTCATTCACATAGCTCTGGGTGGAAAGGACTTCTACCGTAAAGCAATCAGCTCAGTGTGGTTTGTAAGTAGGGGGCGGGACCTAAATGTCACATGACTGCCTACAATGGTGGACTCTGGTGCTTGGAGCGATACTAATCAATCACATTTTCATCAGAAGTGACCATTGTGATATTTTGGTCCGGAAGCCGCACACGGCGGCGGTAACGATGTTTCCAGCGGCCCAGAAATGTTTGGACGTTAAAATGGCGATAATTTGTCTTATTTTTATTAAATTTATGAATCTGCCATCAAATTCTCATCATTTAAAGTTTGGATTTTCCTAAACTTTTTGAAATAAAATGCAGGCTGCGTGGTGGGAGGCGAAGTCCATCTGGCCACGGGCATACCTCCCAACCATCTCGATTTCCGGGCACTGACCCAGCTAACCACCCTGCTGTCCTGATTTTGTGGGTTGTGATGATCACAGAGATCCCACGCTGTCGCCTCACAATCTATTGGTGGATCGGTGAGATATGACATCATATTATAGCTTCAAAAGCTGAAGAGGTAGGTGGCAGCTATTACCTCCTGCTTTACCTGGTGTGCGTGATGGCTAATGTGGGCCTGACTCTCAGTACTCTCGGCCAGCCTGCAGAGCAGTAATATTTCAGTGCCAGTGTTTGGATGACAACATAAACTACCAGCAAATAGCAGTATGACGTAGAGAATAATTACCCGGAACTTTGCAGCTCTGGAACGGATGTTCTGAAACGGGCGTTTCCCCGGACGGATATTAAGGGGCCCCAGCGGGCGTGTCTTTATTCAGTGCTTTCTACCCGCTGATTGGTCAAGCTCGAAGGCGGAAGCTTGGTTGTTTTTGGCTGGATCCGGTGCTTAGTACTCGGCAGCACGATGGCGACTGATTCCTGGGCCCTGGCCGTGGACGAGCAGGAGGCGGCAGCCGATACGGTGAGAGGCGGCTGCCCTGCCGGGGGAAGGGGAGGCAGAAGATGGCGGCTGCTCCCTTGCCGGGGAAGGGGGAGCAGAGCAGGCGGCTTGCTCCTGCGGGCCGAGGAGGCAGAAGAGGCTGCCCTGCCGGGGCGAGGGGAAGCAGCGGTTTTGTTGTTGTTTTTGTTGTTGTTTACACTCATGTAGCCATTGCTGTTTATATATTTATTGTGTATCTGGTTTTATAGAATTGTTTTCTTTCAGTTCAACAAACTGGTGTTGAAGGACGATAAGGATGAAGCCCCGACGCCCGCGAGTAACGGTAAGAGCCGTCTGTGGCCCTGGCAATCAAAGGGCCGGCGGGGTGCATCACAGCGGTCCTGTCTCCGGCCCGGTATAACGGCGTATCGTGTGAGTCGCCGGGAATCTCACCAAAAACTTTGTGCTGGCGTCAGGTGCCCTGACTGAATCTGGCTAATTGCCCAGCCACGTCTAATGCCCCTGTCTCTGGGCCGCCGGTGTCCGTGGTACCCGCGTCCAAAGAAAAGGAATCTGCTGCTAGATGAGGCTGAGGAGCTTCCCGCTGTTACTCGAGGAGCGAGGATGTTGGAGGATGAGGTTCCTCTTCTCCCATAATGGCACACGGGGGGGGTAACTTAACTCTACATCAGAAAAGCCTTGTAGGTATTGGAGTAGATGTGTAGGTTTAGGATAGTTGATGGGTATCGGGGGGGGGGGTATATTTATGAGAGGAGGGGGGTCTCATTATTTTTTGGCAGAATTCCTTAGAATAAGATGTATTTATTTTCTTTTAAAGTTCCACCTATTTTTTTAGCGCGGCAGGATTCTCGGTGTTGTCTGTGCTGAAAGCGTATAAGGGGGTTGCTTGGCTCTGAGTGGCAGCGCTAGTTATCTGCCGGCCGGGTGAACCCTTTAGGTGTTTACCCGACGGGACGCCAAGGGTGATAGGTTGCCGTTAAACCTGCCAATTGAGGGTAGGACTTGGGCCTTTAGAGTTCTAAAGAATCTCATGATTTGATTCCAAACTCACTGCCTCTCTCAGCCGGGCTCGGCAGTGGTGGGGAGGGCAGCTGGGTCCGGACTGAGTGTGCCTCATCCCTCCTGTGAACGGTCCTTGTTTTATCCCTCCGGAGGCAAAGACCCGCACTGAGGAGCTTGGGGGTCCCAGGTCGCGCTTCTGCTTGCGCCTCTTTGTATCGCCCTCCGACGGCTGATGGTATGGAGTACCTCCCGTTACCTTAAACATCCGTCTCGTTCCTTCAGGCACAAATGGGGCCGCTAACGGTGAAACCACGGAGAAGGCGGACGGAGACGGCAACGACAAAACCGAGGATGATAAAGGTGAGCGGCCTGTGAAGGAAGTGTCTGTGCCGATGGCTGCACTCTGAGGCGTCTATATGTGATGGCGGAAATCAAACCCCAAAAATTCTTATTCCCCATAACCATAATAATTGGTGTTCTTTTCCACAGAGGACAAAGCTGCCCAGTCCTTGCTCAACAAACTTATTCGTAATAATCTGGTGAACACAACACACCAAGTGGAGGTTCTTCAGCGGGACCCGAACTCTCCCTTGTACTCCGTGAAGTCGTTTGAGGAACTGAGATTGTGAGTAACGCTTGCTGTGATGACGTCCTACCCAGAGACCTCCTTGTCTCACAACGCGCTTTCTGTGCCAAACGTGCAGCAGCTCCAAGCACTAATTGCATTTCTCAGTTAAATCCCTTGTTATCGTCTCCATGGCAACCGGATCCAGTGAGCCAAAGGCTTTATCTCTGATTGAGGCTCGTCCAAGTGTTCCTCTTTGGAGCCCGTCAGATGTTTGACGGGCTGGGGGGTCTTTATTATTTATTATTATTGGGGGCTCTGGAATGGTGTACGTCATACATTCTGAAAGGCTACACATCGGCTCTTTGGATTGGTGCTCCACTGTATTTAAATGACCCCGATCATGTATGCCAAGATTGAGGGTTCATCATTAGACCGGCGCTCGCGTTTGTGGGGCCGATGATATTTAAGCCGTCTCCGGCTGGCGGCCCCTTTGTGTTTGTGTTGGATATCCGCGATGAGTTGTGCGATTGACCCCGCGTCCCTTACAATATCTGTCTCCACAGGAAGCCGCAGCTCTTACAAGGAGTCTACGCCATGGGTTTCAACCGTCCCTCCAAGATCCAGGAGAATGCCCTGCCGATGATGCTGGCTGAGCCGTACGTATCGGAGCATGCTGCGCATGGTGGGGTGGGGGGGGGGAATCCTACTGATGTCATATTTAATTGTTTTTCTTATGGGTTCTCACCCCCCCCCCCACTCTGTATATTAGCTTCTGCCATTTGTGACCTAGCATGCTGTGCTCTGAGGACACAGCGTGTTAGCCGCTTATGTTGCTTAGCAACATTCTCAGAAATGTGACTTTTCTTTGCTCGGTAAACATTCCCTGTTTTTTAATCTGATAAAATCTGCCCCCCCCTTCTTGTTCCAGACCCCAGAATCTTATTGCGCAGTCCCAGTCAGGAACTGGTAAAACGGCTGCGTTTGTTCTCGCTATGCTCAGTAGAGTGAATCCTGCAAACAAATACCCACAGGTGAGACGCGCGCACAGAAGTCCCAAGTGTTTGGGTTTTATTAAAGGTGCTGTTCCACCAACACTGCCGAATGTAACGCCTATTACTATGATACGCACGCCTGGCCTATCGGTGTCACTGCCCCGTTATTGAGTAATATTAATGTTATTCTGTTGGGCAAGATGGCTCAAGTCTATCCTGTCTGAAATATATTAATTTTGGAAAGTGTAAGCCTTTGGGGTAACTTACAAGAATATGGCTTGCGCGTTAGCCTGTAGCACAAGTTGTCGGGTGTGCAGCTGTGATCACTTCCACCTCTCACTGAATAAATTTCCTCCTCTTCCTAGTGTCTGTGTCTCTCGCCCACCTATGAGCTCGCCCTTCAAACCGGAAAGGTCATCGAGCAGATGGGGAAATTTCATCCAGAGCTTAAACTGGCGTACGCCGTGCGAGGAAACAAACGTGAGTGCATGGGGTGACGGACCGCCGTCTTACAGTGTGTTGCTATTTTAATTACCTCTGGCTGTGTTTTGGTGACTTCGGTTTCCATCAGAGCCTGTAATCCTCCTTTTGATGTGTTCTCAGTGGAACGTGGGCAGAAGATTGCCGAGCAGATTGTGATCGGTACACCAGGCACTGTTCTGGACTGGTGCTCTAAGCTAAGATTCATTGATCCCAAGAAGATAAAGGTGTTTGTGCTTGATGAAGCAGACGTGATGATCGCCACTCAGGGACACCAAGATCAGAGCATCAGGATCCAGAGGTAAGCGGCGGCATCGTTTCTGCTCTGGGCGAGGAGCAGCTGTCCGTCCGTCCTGCCTGCCAAGTCTCGCCGTATATCTCCCCCATGATCTAAATGGAATTACTAAGTCAAACTATCGTGTTCACAGGATGCTGCCACGTGACTGTCAGATGCTCCTGTTTTCTGCTACGTTTGAGGACTCGGTTTGGAAATTTGCACAGAAAGTTGTCCCTGAGCCTAACATTATCAAACTGAAGCGGGAAGAGGAGACCCTGGACACCATCAAGCAGTACTATGTGCTCTGTAACAACAAAGAGGAGAAGTTCCAGGCTCTCTGCAATATCTATGGGGCAATAACCATCGCCCAGGCAATGATTTTCTGCCATGTAAGTAGGCTGCAAGGTCATCTTTCACAAACGTTTATGGATCTAGCCAGAGACCTTCCCTCACCCTTGCCTGCCCCTTCTCGTTTTAGACCCGTAAGACGGCTTCATGGCTTGCTGCTGAGCTGTCTAAAGAGGGCCATCAGGTGGCCCTGCTAAGCGGAGAAATGATGGTAGAGCAGAGGGCAGCCGTCATTGAGCGTTTTAGAGAAGCCAAGGAGAAGGTTCTTGTGACAACCAATGTGTGCGCCAGAGGTGAGTGTCAACTAATACAATGAGGTGTTTTAGGTCCCTTTCCATGTTGTCACAACGTCTACGTTCTTGAGTCCTCCTGAAATGTATATTGTGATAGCTGTGTCCTGCAGACTGAGGGAAAAGTGGTAACCGTTTCAGCCGGCAAAGGTCCCCCTCCATCCTTAAAACTATTCTGAGGATCTGGAGGCCCCGGGCGGACTCTGGGATGGAGCTTTAATGTCTCTTGACTTGCAGGCCTTCAAAAACATTCCTCTTGTATCTTCAGGTATTGATGTAGAGCAGGTATCTGTGGTGATCAACTTTGACCTTCCAGTGGACAAAGACGGTAACCCAGATAACGAGACGTATCTGCATAGAATTGGCCGCACTGGACGATTTGGCAAAAGAGGCTTGGCTATCAACATGGTGGACAGCAAATACAGTATGAATGTCCTGACGCGGATCCAGCAGCACTTCAGTAAGTTGCATCCCGTTGTGAGGATCTAGATCGGTCTTCCAGCAGTTAACATCTTAACTTTTCCTCTAGACAAAAAGATTGAGAAGCTTGACACAGACGACCTCGACGAGCTGGAGAAAATCGCCAATTGAAAGCGGTCATCAAGACTCCTCTACTGCATCGTTCACCAGTGTCTCCTTACCGGTGGTCTTTAACCACGGGGTCCCACAGCTGAAAAGTAACTAGGAATTTCCTCGATTCTCTGGGGACGGCGGATTGGATGAAGAATTAAGAAACTTTTTAGACTAGCCTTAACTGAAGTATTTGTAAAACGCTGAACTTTAAAGCTTGCACCCTCTGATGGGGAGGAGCGTGCGACTTACCCCCCCGGGCCCGCTTTATCAGTAGAGGTTGCCCCCTTCTGTTTGAACTGATTGCAGTTTGTGTGCCACGCACCATGCGTTCTTGGTGAAGGATGTAAGCTTCAAGTGTTGGTTTGTTTGGCAATATAGAACTTAAAACTAGCATGAAGGATTTCAGATCCAGTTCATATCGGGCAGGAGGATGATACCGGCAGTCAAATGTTTTTTTTTATTTTATTAATTGTGTTGCGTAAATTTGAGGTCTTGGTGTGGATAATAAGTTAACGCGTGAGGCTGCAGGCCTTTTCACTTTGACTTAAACTTCATCCATATATCTTTTTTTCACGTATAAAGGATTAATTTTAATTAGCTGTGATGCGGTTCCCCTCCCACGCCTTGTGCACAGCCAGGAAAGACTTTGAGCGCAAATTCTGTTTAATAGACGTTTGTTGGGTCCGGATCCAGGTGTCTATTATCCAGAACGGTGCCAGAGCCGATACCAAAGCTTTGGGTGTTTATGCCGCTTTATTTTTTTTATTTTTTTTGCATGTTTATTTTATGTATAAATCCGCTTCAAGACAGAAGTGAAAAAAAATCCTTTTACCGAGTAAAAAAAAGTTAAACAAAAAACTTAAATTGACTGAAGCTGTACCTAAAGTTTTTAGGAAACCCTTTTAATTAGTTTACTTTATATTTGAAAGCGGGCACACGCAATGGGTGCTGCAAATTGTGTACCTTAATTCTGTTTTGAATAAAGAATCCGCTCCCAGCGATTTGTTCTCAGTGTATATTATTATTATTATTATTATTATACCGTAATTGTGATCCAAAGATTCGGAATGTTAACGAGGTTCTCCATCGGGACAGAAATAACGCTTTGCTTAAAGTTAGGCCCCCTTCCCATTTTTATTTTATTTTTTAACCCATGAAGGACCCCTGTTTTATCTTTTAGGATAAGTGCAGATTTTTTTTTATTAAGACAGGCACAAAATTATTACCAACAGTGAATGCTGTTTAGATATAAAGTGAAGTTTTTTGTGTTCTCTCAATTAGAAAGCAGAGTAAAACAAAACAGAAAACATTGGAACGAAAAAACCTTCAAACGGTAAAAAGGATACTGAGAGGTTGGGGTCGCGGTTAGAGGTGAGAATATGAACTGTAGCCATTACAACCAAATTAACGTCCCAGGTTGTCGGAACGGATCTGTCCTCAGAAGCTCGTGGGTATGGGGACCGCGGTGCCACCTGTGCTGAGCGGCCAGCCCGTAGCCTCACATTCGGAATGACGCCCCTGTGTGCGTGGGATTCCGTCTCCTTAGTCCCTGTCTGTCTGATGGATACACAGGACAGATTTATTAGGGATTCCGCACTCCTGCAGGGTTCGGCTGAGGTCAGGGAAGCTCCTCCTGGGCACCTCCATGGACTCCACAATGCAGTTTTTGCACGAGGTACCAGTCTTCATCTCGACCACAGCCAGGACGGTTTGGATAGTGTCCGAGGGGCGGAAGTGCCACTCAAACCTCTGCCCGGCGTGGGATCGGAGGGCCAGGAGCAGTTTGGGCTCTTGGTCTGAGGGTTCCTGCAGGTTTGGAGAAGCGGGGAAGGTCTCGGGTGCAGCGTGAGGCTTCGGGCTCTGGCCGGTGTCTCCGGTGCTGACTGCGGCTGGGACCTGGGCTCGATAGAGTGTTTTGGCACGCCGGTTATGCGATCCGCTTGCCAGCCGCATGCAGCTGGTCTGTCTCGCCAGCTCCTCTTCGGCTGAGTTTTCTCCGCTCCCAGCAGCCCCGATGGAAGGAAGGACTCGGTATCGGTTTAAGGAGGAGGAGGGAGGCCGGGCCGGAAGCTGATGCAGGAACGCGGCGACATCTTCCTGTACGATCCGGGGGCTGGTGATAGGCTGTGCCGTGGGCACCCGCGGAGACGGGGGGGCTGGGTAGGAGTAGTCCTCGCTGTGGGAGAAGCCCTGCGGGGTGGTCCGGGTGCGACCTTTGGCAGATTTGGGTCTGGTAACGTGCATTCTATGGAGGCCGTCTGCAGCGCTGGGAATACTCACACCGGTCGGCGCTGTGGCCATTGCCTCTTACATTACCTGTAAAGAATGGGGGGGTTAAATTGCAAGCTCTGCGGGTCAGGAGTGCATATTATGGGTTACCCCTTTTACACTTAAAATATACATCACTAAATATAATACAAATAATTTAAATGTACAAACAAGATGAACACAGCCCCAGCACAGCTCACCCCAGTAATTACCCCTCTGCAATCCTCCCGGTTATTCCACCTCCCTTTCCTGTTCCCATTAATAACCCAACCCCCCCCCCGGTACCCGACCGTGTCCCTGCCCCGGTTACCTCTCTTTCCTGGGCTCCAAACGCGGCCATCACTCTGCAGAACTCCTACTAGTACACACAACCGCTCGTTACCGGGGCAACCGGCGCGTGGCACGCCTTTCATCTGCGTCATGGCGCAGGGAGCACGCACAACGCGTAACCGAGAGAAATGTCGCCGCACCAGGGGCGTCGCCGCCATGTTTTTGGCAGGATGTTTCCCATGTGACAGGAGCCACTCCCAGCACCCCATTTAATGAGCTATAGGGGGGTCACCATGAGGGGGCCCCTAAACCAGTGAGTTACACATTCTCACTGGGGTCCTGCATAAAAAAAAAAGTCAGAAGCCCCGAAGGTTGGTGAAAGTAAAAATCAGCAGGTAAAAGACTGGATAATAATAATCTGCCTTTCCTTATAATTTAAATATCACTAAACCGTTACTCATTAATAATTAATGAGTTCTTATTAATAAATAATTATTTATTATTTTATTATTACCGTATTATTATTATTATGACTATGAGTGTCCTATAGGACATCTAGTGGTAACTGGGGGTACTGCAGCCAAACTGCTTTTATTTATTTTCTTTTACCGATATATTTTGTAATTAAGGCTTCAACAAATGTGTTATGATGCGATGTGTGAAAGATTAACGTAAAAGTTAGTGATCTGCTATATGCACCCCGGTAAGTCTGACAGATCAGCAATTTCATTATTATTTTATATTATTTTCCATCATTGTTAGATTGCAATCAGTTGGTAACGACAGATTTAACTCTTACTCACTTTTGTTTTTAGGAGGGTGGGGTTTTTTTTGCTCTCTTTAGATGAAGAAACTGCTAATTGAGAAATTTGGTTTCGTAAACTGAGATATTTTGGGATTTGCTGAGAGCAGCACTGCTAACATCCTCAACACCCCTGGAGAAAGGTAATAATTTCCCTCTGCTAGCAGATCGGCCCCATTCGGCCCCCATCTAGTCGCCCGTCTCTCCTGCTGTAAAGACTATTGATCTCGTCTTATATTTAGGAGCCGTATGTCTATCCCATGCATGTTCACTGTATTACCCTCTACCACATCTGCTGGGAGGCTGTTGCACTTATCTACCACCCTCCCTGGGACAGCAGACTAGACAAAACTATGAAATCTTTTGGGCCTCAGACCACACTGGGTTTAATCTGAGAGCGGAGGAGACCCAGAGACGTTTGTGGCAGAGAACGTGAGCTTAATCTGCACGAGAGAGAAATACATGGGGACACGAAGCGAGAGCGGATACAAATAATCTGTTATTATGGAGAGATTTGGACCACAGGCCGGGGTGCGGCTCCACGTTTAATCGCTTCCTCATATCAAAATATTATCTGATGTAACATTTATAACTTCCCGTCATTAACGCTCCTTCTTCCCTGTCTTACTATCGCTGCGCTGCGATTATAATAGTGCCACGTGGCACCATGTGTTGGGGTAGGTGTGTGTGCTGGTGGCACATGGAGGGGTAAAGTAGGGTAGGTGTGTGCGGGTGGCACATGGAGGGGTAAGGAGGGTAGTTCTGTGTGCTGGTAGCACATGGAGGCTAGGTGTGTATGCTGGTGGCACATGGGAGGCGGTTAAGGAGGGTAGGTGTGTGTGCTGCGTGGCACATGGCAGGGGTAAGGGGGGTAGGTGTGTATGCTGGTGCCACATGGACGGGGCTAAAGAGCGGTAGTGGTGTGTGCTGGTGTGCGCACATTGGAGGGGTAAAGGAGGGTAGTGTGTGTGCTGGTGCACATGGAGGGTTAAGAGGGTATTAATGTGACTGTGCTGGTGGCACAAGAGGGGTAAGGAGGCCGTTAGGTGTGTGTGCTGGTGGCACATGGAGCGGATGAGGTAGCGGTAGGTGTGGTGCTGGTTGCACATGGAGGGGTAAGAAGGTAGGTGTGTGTGCGTAGCACATGGAGCGCGGTAAAGAGGCGAAGGGTGTGTGCTTGGTAGCACATGGAGACGGTAAAGAGGCGTAGGTGGTGTGCTTGGTGACACACTGGACGGGTAAGAGGGTATGTGTGTGTGCTGGTAGCACATGGAGGGGTAAAGAGGGTAGGTGTGTGTGCTGGTGGCACATGGAGGGGTAAGGAGGGTAGGTCGGGATTAATCTGGATCTTATCTCCTGTACAGAACGTCTCCGTATCCCACTGTCTGTCACTCCTGTGATTGCTCAGTAATTAACAACCCCCAGGATAATTACCCCGTCAATCACCAGCTCTCAGTGCCGGGGCCGCCGGTTTGGGGATTGTAAAGTCAGAATGCCACCGGACCAGCTCCAGACCTTTAATCCAGTGCAGAGCATGAAACCGGCTCAGTGGCATCTGACATGGAAACTAAACAACTGGCTGGCCGTGATGGGAGTCGTAATCCACAGCCGCTGGGGTGCCAGTGTATGCCCGTCTCCGTATATAAAATGTATAGTCAGATGAAAGACTATAATCCCATCTGCCTTTAATAAACTACAATTCCCATGATCCCAAACTAGATCAGTGCAGGCATTAACCCTCTAAACGGCCCCTTTTTGGGGGTGAAAATGTATAATTCATGCTTAATTCACTGGGGCATTTTCCTTCTGATCGCCTTACGCTGCGTGCAAAACAATATTGAAGCAAGAATACGAAAAATAAAAGTTTATAAAAGATGTTTTTATTATATTATTATGTATAAGTAAATATTTTATCAAAGGAAATATCAAAAACCGACAGTATGGAGGAACGCGGTTACGGTTCTTACCTTCTGCTCCTTTGTGATGTCATAGACGAGCGTTACCCCGACGGCGAGCAAAGCCTGGGATGGACTTCCAGTATTTGGTGGGATAAATGTATTCGTTCACCTGCAGCGTGCTGTTTAGCGAGTGAGCCCCTAAAAGAGAGGAAAAGGCGAAGAGACTTAAGTACAACGCTATGCATACAGATAAAGGAACGCTCGCTTAGGGCATTGTAATAACAGATCTGACATCATCGGAATAACAGATTTTGTCCTTTTTTTAATGTTTAATGCCGTTTTGTTACCTTATTACAGGGCTGGAATAATGATGGGTTAAGTCTCTGCCACCCCCCTGAACGATCACTAACCCAACCCGCCGACAAAGAAACCATTGTTTGATTTTTTTTTTCCCGATGGGAATTAGCGCATCATAAAATAAAATATATATTGAATTTTCCCCTTTTTGGAAAGATTATATGAAATATCAATTCTAAAAACGCCAATGGCGGGCGGCTGATTCTGTTTTGCCCTCTCCGTGCCGGCCACAGAGCCAAGACAGGGGAAGCTGCTCTGGGGAAATATTTTTTTAAAAAAAAAAGCTAAACGCAGGAATAAAAATGTATTGTTTGGTCGGCGATAATGGTTTTATTTAGGGCGGCCGAGGGAGGCGCCGCAGGGTTTCTGATTTTGTAACCGAAGGGAGAAGTTGTGACATCCGAGGGCATCTCCACCCACCCGAAATCTGATAACTTGGCTAGACGTTAACCCCCTTCAAACAACGTTCTGATCGCTAACTCGAGTCTGTATTTTGCAGGAGCATCTCGAAGATAACCCCGGCTCGACTGAGTGTTCCTGGGAGCTGACGATCAAAAGAACGAGGTATTAAAACTTATTCAAACAAAGAGGCAAAAAAACATAGGATACTGTCCAAAAAAAACTGTCACATATATGGTGATTAAAAGTAGCATTAGATTTGGGTAAAATTCTGCCTTTATATATATTTTTGTTATTATTCTATATATTGGTCTAATTTTTAGGTGAAAAGAAATAGATTTAATCTGTTTTTCAGCAGAAGTAAAAATACAAATATCCTCTGTGATGTCACAAAAGAATAGAATAATATTAAATAATAAATAATCACCAATGTAACTATTTCTTCCTCTAAGGACGCTTGGAGCCGGGAGATGGGAACCTCTCTGCTTATCGTCCTCTGCGCAGGTGAGTTCTCTAACTGCCCTTAATACAAAAAGGTGCAATCACCATGGAAACAAGTAGTAAGGAGACCCCTTCCTTGGAATCAGCCCAAATCATCTAATTATTAAATTATAATCTGAAATGGAAAGCAGTCGCTGACTCCGGGTCTCGCTCCGCAGCGGTCGCCGTGACGTTCTGCGGGCTCCTGGAATTCGGAGCCATGATAAATGAAGTCACAGGGAGGTCCGCGATATCGTTTTATGCGTTCTACGGCTGCCACTGCGGGTACGGAGGGTACGGGCAACCCAAGGACCAGATAGACTGGTAAGTGACCCCCCCGCGGCAGTTTATTTACATGGATAAAACGCGCATTCAATGTCACCGTATGTTAATCCAACCTCAGCAGATCTGTCTTATTACTCTCTTTTCTGAAGGTTAAATCGCATAAAAAGCTTTTAAGAAGCCTCTTTAGTCTCTATAGCGTAGCATCTTGCTTTACATCAGATGACAATTATGCATTCCCGAAAGAATACCAATGGTCGGACATTTTGACCAATTGTTTCTGGGAAAGGTACTTAGAACGCTGATGCTTTGGGAGATAAAACACAGCGGAGAGCTCACCGTTCAGGCTGTCTGGACCCCCTGAGACTGCAGCCACCAGACGCTCGTCATTTTCTGTAAATCCCAACACAAAGAAAAGTAAAGTTTGGTTATTTTATTAAACTTTAATGGCTCTTCTGCGCATTCGGATTCCGTAAAGAATAGTTTGCCAAGTTATATCTCTGCGGACGTTAATGCGTTTGCTTGTTTAGAAACGGCTTAACTTTTAATGTGTTTAGAATTGGCTTACCTTTTAACGGCGGTCTCCGCTTGTTGGCGCTCAAAAAACAACAACCTGTCCTGAGGAAAAGTTAGAAACATCAAAAGCATTAATAGCGACCGGGAATGATGGAGGACGGGGGGAGAAAACGGCCGGAGGGGATGAAAGAGGAGAGACTGCGATGCGGAGACAAAAGGCTGGAGAACCAAACGTTTCCCCGTCCTGATCCCCTCCTCATCTGACCTGAAAAACAAAAAACCTGTCATTTAACCAAATATATTATGAAAGCCTCACTGATTTCATACGGATCCTGGAGGAGGGCCAAGTAAAATGTTTGCTTTCTTCCTTTGATTATTATTTATGTGCCGCCAAAATTAAACACATTATATATATATACGGACCAGTAAATATATAGAGGGCCAGATAAATAAAATGTTATAATAAAAGGGGGGCCACCAAGGACTCCAAAGCTTTGGGGAGACTGCATTCTGTTCAATGAATACCTTTTGTATGGACAGGTTTCCCCCCCGACCTCCAATGACCCCATAAACCCTCTGAACTGCCCCTGACGCTGACCCCCGTGCTTTCTGCCCCTCTCCAGGTGCTGCCACAAACACGACTGCTGCTTCGCTCGGATGTCCCTGCTGGGATGCAGACCAATGACCAGACATTATCAGTACGACTTCGCGGACGGCAACCTGACCTGCGGTAAAACAGATCAACGTTCAGCGCAATGTTATCAATTAGAAAACCGTCGGGGGGGGTAAAAGGGGTGCTTCTTCCACGAGACCCCCAGAGCCGGGTCCAAGGGCAGTAAGGGAAACCCTTTTATCGAGACCCCCGCAGACCCCCGCGTGTAAGTTGGATTGTTTCACGGAACTCACAGCCCGGTTCGTTTTTGTGTTTTTTATTTCCTCCTCATTCCCAGCAGATTCTCCCAAAAACGACGCCTGCGCCAGGCTGGTGTGCGAGTGCGACCGGGAAGCCGTCCTCTGCTTCAAGCAACACGACGACAAGTATTCGAGGCAATACACCTTCTACGCAAAGAAGCTGCGCTGCCGAGGACCCACGCCAGCATGCGCGTATGACGCTCTCCCCGATAACTAAACCCATGACCGAGACAAAAAAAGAGATGCTGGAAACGGGGACACTGATAAAAAAAAAACATTTTGGTAAATTTTCTAAAAAGTTTGCTATTTCTCGGTTTAGAACTATTTGGAGTTTCTGGAATAAATCTGGATATAAACTGTATGCGGCATCTTTTTTTCGGTTTAGTGAATAAAGCCTGCAGAGATTGTAAAGGAAGTGGAGTTTGTAGCCGCTCCACGAGATGATTCTTCTATTACTGACAAGAGTGAAAAGAGAAATAGGATTCAGAAGGCGGACGATTCATAGCGCGTCGGCCGACTGGTTCGCATCCGCAGGGGACGCGTTAAAAGCTGGCACCGCCTGGCAGATCCAGAAAGGGTTTAATATAAATCTAGAACGCGCCTTATTGATATCCAGAGCATAACACAGAACCCCTAGAACCTCTGACTCCAGACACAGACATCCAAACACTGAGGAAGTCTGTCATACTAGCTCACTACCACACACATCCATCACACGCTTGTACTTGGCAGAACCCCACATTTCTAAATAAAGAAAAGAGACAGATATATATATACATATTTTTATTTAAAAAATATAATTTATCATACAGTGTGTCGATTAAAGGGCCGTTTTCCAAAATGTCGCACGACCTCCGTGGCATGAACCGCTGCACCGCATGCTACGAGAAGGGATAACGCGGCAGACGAGGCACGGCGGGCGTTCTCCGACAGGTTACACTCCCGCCGGCCTCGCAGCCCGCACACCTCACCCCATACCATGTCCTCTGGATCCGGCCTATCTGCCAGGCCAGGCTGAGATCCCAAACGTCAAATGTTCAGGGCGGAAAGTGCTTTGACCAGAGTTATCTGGGAAGGGTCGTCGTCGTCCGCCTCCTGCCGGTTGTTGTCGATATTATTACTCCGGCTCTCTTGGACCTTCTGCCGGTGCCGCTCCTCCTGACGTTTCTTCTTCTGTTGTCTTTGCTGCTCTTTCCTTTGCTTATTGCTCACCTGGGACAGAATACATACAGACAGAATTGTACCAAACCTCTGTGTTACTGCAACTGTTACAGCATCCGACACAAACCCAACAACCACGAGCCCTCTTACAAAGCTATTTAACGACCCTGGACAATTTGGTTCCTCTGTCCTTACCCACATATAAAATCTAAATCCCGCTATCCACAGGATGATGGGAATTATACTTCAGTTTGACCAAACCTCTTCTAAAAGACGCACAAGTTCCTTATCCAATGGACATCCATTGTCACTCACTACTGCACCAAGCACACTTCATGTCATTGTTCTACCTTTGTCTGGCCTTTGTTTCCTTTGTCGATGAGGTTTCTGGAGTCGTTACTGTGGTCCTCGCATCGGTCTGGGTGACCAGCATTTAAATCGACACTCGGTGTGTTCTGTGTCTTCTGGTGACTTAACCTCTGGCCAGAGCACATAATTTCTTCGGGTCTTTCAGACCTGCCCTCATCCCGAGCTGATGTGGAATCGCTCTCATCCGCCAAGCAGCTTGGGTAAGGATCTGTCAAAAAAAAGGCAACCAACAAATCTTGATGACGCGTCAGAAGCCCAGTACTCCTTTCACAAAGCATCTAGATCCAGAGAACAGCTGACTAGATCCAGAGATACAACAGACGCCGACCCGCTGTAAACGTTCAAATACTTTATTTGGTGTCGGCTGGTCGATTACACGATGTCCTTACCACACTGTTTGAGTTCCTCCATTTGCAGAATGACATGAATGGCCGACTCTATATCGTAGCTCTCGGCTTCCAAACTCTGCAGTATCACCTGGACGTCCTGATAAAGGGTGCAGACCACACATATTAATTAATACTTTTAAAATAAAATTAAAAGGGACCCAGATATAAACAATATACTAAAATATAACATTTTTTAAAGCTAAAAATAGATGAATGAAATTAAACAATGAATGAATAAAATTATTTCATTCATTCATTTTTAGCTTTATGAATTAAAAAGTTATATATATTTTATTATATCGGAGTCTTGGCCTTTGAACCCTTTCTTTCCTTTTTGGTATCTAGTTGAATGGGATTACTATCTAGCACCACTCACCGCACAGCCCGTGGCGTTGCGCACTTTTTGCACAGCGTCCCCCTGCACCTCTGACTGGTCCTCCTGCTGGTTTAAATTCTGTCTGCCCTTCCGATTTGACCGGTCTTTTGAAAGCATCTGAAAGTGTGAGAAAGAGACGCATCGGTTACATGATCTTCATGACTACGCTGCGTCGGGCGAGCCCTCCGAGATTCGGTGTCTAAAACCAGCTCAGAAGATTCCCTGACGGGGAGCCGAAAGTTCACAGCTTACTCGGAACTGTCAGGGAAGCCTAATGGTGTGAAAAGAGACCCTTAACGCCAAAGGACGTATCGAGCAAAACTGTCAATAGAAACCGACAAGAGGCTGGAAAACAAGATAACGTGTAAACGTGAGATCCCGGGGAATCGTCTCCGGATACCGTACAGGGTATAAGAGGCAAATAGATCAGAGGGGTGAGGTCCTAATCTTAAAAGCCACCCACGCCAAGGACTTCAGCCAAAACTTATTATATTCCGCAAGCTACACAACACATTTCTAGAAATGGATAGTTAGCTCAACTGCTGGAACGTAATCTGAAATTATACTTCAGTTTAGGCTCTGATACACCCAGGTATAAAACCTTATATTGTGTGATATACATCCTGGCAGTGTACACGTATCGCGCCGGTCACGGCTCTGCACAGGTCTGACCTCTGTCTGCAGGTTTGCGGGGGTCTCCGTGTTATCATTAATACGCCGTACGCTGTCGTAGTGCTCGCCGTATCGGTAGGCTATGTGCAGTTCCTGGGTATTGGCTTTCTCCGCGCCACGGATCTGAAAGGCAGGGGGGGGGAGGTTTCCTTAGTGATGTTACAGCTGACATTTCCGCCTGAGCCCTACAAATATTTCATTTGGCAGAACATTTAAGTGAGAAGAACAAACAAGCAGACACTTGGCAACGGCTGAGAAAATATACACTGTGTGGCAGAGAGAGAAGACAATGCAGGGAGACCCCGGAGGACTCCTGCGTAGCCCTAAAGCTGTCATAGAACTTATCCCATCGTGATATTCAGCCAGCCATCTGGCCAAGAGCAGGTTTGCCTGAGCATTGTGGGATTTAGAAGAAAAAAAAAATCAAACAGCTTGCGGGTGCAAGAAAAAAAAAAACAGTTAGTAGGAGTCAGCCAAGAAAATGACACAAAGGGGATTAACAACTTAACGCTGACACAGGAGTGAAGCGCCCAGAGCAGGGATACGGATTAGGATCTGGAGACGAATCAGACACCATGGTGACAAAGGAGAAGAAGAGAAACCTTTCCCTGCACCACAATATATTTTACTGATTTTATTTTTTGTACTGGGGGGGGGGGCTTTATTTTTGGTGGACTATGAGCCATAGTAATGATTTCCATTAAAATTATTCCGGACAAACCCAATACAGGGGAAAGGTCCCAGTAAATCCCATGCCTTTATCAGATGTGTTTCAGAAATAAAACAGAAGCTGCCTGCAGATCGGCTCCATTTGGCCCATCTAGCCTGCCTGGTTTTTTCTCTTGTTTTGCAGGTAATTTGTAACAAAAAGTTATTTTCACGAACCCTAACAGTTTCCGTATATTGAAAATAATGAAGAGGGTCGAAGCGACAGGCTGTCAGTAGGTGATTAGGTAGTAAGCACCGAATACAGAGCTACAGAGACAGCTAAACACTTGTCTTAAAAAGCCTCTTCTCACGGGGAGCCTCTCGGACAGACACTGCCTCCATCAGCCTCAAAAAGACAACTATCAGGCAGCAAAAAGCAGTTACCTGCCACAGAGGATTGTTTAGCTGGTGGATCATCACATTCACTTGGTTATTCCGCGCAAACGCCACAATCGCATCATTGCCGGCGAAGGTGCCCGGCTGGGCTAGATTGGTCACTGCGAAGAGAGAAAAGGCCATTAAAGGCACCGCGTCAGCCAACTTGTACACATCCACATGCCGCCATGCCCGCCAGTCTCACCGTGCCGGTCAAAGGGGACGTCATCTTCGACAAAGGGTTCAAAGTCGTTACGGTGCTTGATCATGTAGTCCACTGTCTCCTGCCGGTGCTTCAAGTGGTTTCGGGAATGGCCCTCCAACTGGTCTCCCAGTGCTCGGAACAGGCAGTTTCTAGAAAGAATGGGACAGAGTCTGAGCAGGATTTATGTATTTATTACCATTATTTATAATCCCCCCCATTAGATCTGTAACTGGTTCTTGTCTCGCAATCCAGCAACAGGGATTCCTTAACCATCTGAACAACAATCCTTTATTTTTAGCCTCCAATCATCGCTAAACATTGCGTACATCAGAGTAATCACTCTTATAACATCATTTCTAAACGTTGTGCCACTATGGAATGAAACCATACAAAAAGTGACAGTTGCCACCATATTAGTACACCCCCTTGTACTGTTTAACTGTCACTATTAATGTTTTAGCGACCACTGGTTGGCTCAGGTATGACAGCCACAACACCAGACCGAGTGGTCCCTTTTCCTCCAGTCTGGGTACCAAGAATGAAGTTGGTGCAGGTTGGGTGTACCAAGATGGCAGACATACCAACTACATAAGCGCTATGCACTGGGTGTAGCAACATGGCGGATTTCTCCTGTCACTAACCCGTCTCCCGGTACCTCCCGCATCCGGAGGCCCAGAACCTGAAGCTGATTAGCAAAACTGACAAACTCCTCTGGGTCGTCGCACTCTCCCGCCCGGTTCTTGCGTTCCTTGGCTATTGCTCTCCGAGCTGCTCTCTCATCTCTCTTCCGCTCCACCTCGGCTTTCTTCCCGGGCCTGCTCCGCACCGTCTGCTTTCGGGACATGATACCCAGTCTCTCGGTACCGGGGCTGGGCAGCCTGCGCAGCTCAAACAGCCGCTTCCGGCACCTAAGGAGCTCGGCTTCACGAACCCCTCACAGCTGACCGGAAGTTAACCATAGAGGCGACGCAAAAATACAAGCAATCACACAAAAGAGGGAGTTGACATGCTAGACAAGTCTTTCCCATACAGCCAACCATAGAGACGAGAAAGAAGACTTCCCAGACACGCCCCACTGTCACTTTTACCTCAGACCCGAGTGACCATGGCGGGTAATTACCTTTTCTAATGTAAATCTGTATCATTAGGCTCTTTTTTTTTCAAATGACATGTTAAAATAATCATTTTTTTTAAATGGTTAACTTAAAAACTTACATTTTCAATAAAAAAAAGCAAAACAACAAAAACGTATCTATTATGATAATGCAGCTGCTCATATTTGAATCAGTGCCATGGTAACGCTTTTCCTCGTCGTAGGCCTCGGCTGGACGGGGTAAAGCGCGGTGGCGTGGTGGGTAGTAAATGGAGCACCGTGGCGGTGAGTCTATAGTGCAAACTTTAATGCTTCTTTTTATAACGGTTGATTTATAAACCAGCTTCCTCCTCATTTAGATGCCATTGACTTGCTGTAGGCGGTTGGCAGACATGGTGCCAAAGCCGTCTGTCCAGTCGGCCCCCTGCTTTGAACCCTCGTCTGCCATATCCTTAATGTTCATAAAGCCCCCGAGCCCCCCTGGGCATTCCCTGTGGCCCCTGAGACACGGGTTCCTCCTGTACCATAGAGATGACATCACGATAAGTGTCATAGCTATGCGCCAATCACTGGCGATACTTTACCCCCCCCCCCTGTAACGGATCCGATTAAGCTGGATACATTGTTTCTTATCCTCGATAACCGCCCTCGTTTCTGTGAAATAATGAACTGAGTTGCACCTTGTGATGTGGTCGCCCCCTTTGGAGGGTTAGCTTTTGCTGCTGCCTCCTGACATTTAGTGTCATTACGGAGTATAGCGTTCACATCTATTCCGCCCCAATTTAAATCAGAATTTGGGAAGCTAAGCCGTAATACCATAAACAGTACAGACAGTAGATGGCAGTGTGTGACCAACAAGGTTTGAAAGTCGTATTGTCGACCACCAAGGTGATTATTTATTGAGTTATATAGCACCATCATATTCAGCAGCGCTGTACAATGGGTAAACCGGACATAACAAGTGATTCATAACAACAATTTTAGTTTACAGAAGCAAAAGAGCTGAAACATCACTTAAACCATGTATGTTTGAGCCAAAGCTGGGCTTCCTTCTGTCTGCTGAAGACTCAAGTGTAGAGACCCAGTCGTATCTCCCCTAGGCGCAAAGCGTGAACTGAGAAAGACCCATCGGCAGATCCGGACTTGCCATCTGGCACACTGGCAAATGCCCAATGGGACAATGGCTGACAGAGCCGCGTATCCAGCCGCTGGAGTGCCGGGGCTGCCCTGTGTGGATCTCAGATCGCGATGAGGTCTAGTTAAGGTCTGCGGAGTGCTGCAGGAACTCGAGATTGCTGATAGACGCCTAGGCCGAGGATGTGGAGATACCACCACCCTACTCCAGTCCATAAATGGCCAACGTGAGCTCATACAGTGAGGAAAGTAAAGTCCGCATGGGATATACATAAGGCCATCCCAAACAAGGCCGACGAACAAGAAGAGTTTGAGATCTTACGCAAGAAGACACAGCGGTGGACTGCGTGGGTCACCCACGTGTTACTGCAAACAGGAAACTATAATAACGCAAGGCACACTCTGCACTGCCAAGGGCGCCCGCAGGGGAAAAAGGCATCTCAATCCTCCGACCAACGAATTGGCTGCCATTCTACGCCATCATTCATCAGGCAGCTGGATTTAGGGCGCCGGACCCCATCCAACACAAGCCACCCAATGTTTTTGCCCTCCCCGATGTATCATCTTTGAGAAGCATTGTGTATAGTTCCTGGAAGAGGCTCGAGTAGGAGAGAGCGGCAAATAATCAGTCACCGAAACGGTTTATTTTCCTTCCTCGCTCCGTGGGCGATGGGAATATTAAATTCCCTTGGCTGCCATGAAGACTTTGTCGGTCAATACTTTATTTTGATGGAGGGGAGTACAAGTTTAATAAACTCTTTTTAAGTAACAGAGAGCGATGTGAGTGCCCCTTCCTCTCGTCATCCTCTTATAACATTATGACAGGATACATTTGTATCACACCCCATTCTATATCGATATTTATTACACCAGTTAAACCAGTTTGCTTCCTTGAAGTTAAGGATGGAATCAATTGTATCGGATATTAAGTCACGCCAAAGACAAATGCCTAGTGGCCGGGGGAATAAGTGGGGTTCGGGGAAAGCTGAGGTCCCATGAAAGGTAACATTTACCAGCAGACAGTCCCAGGGGCTTAAAAACAGAACACAGTCCGAAGACAATCGTTAATAAAGGCTTGCGGTTATCAGCCGAGGTGCTAATGGATTGGGTGAAGAGATTATTAATGGCGGACCTTGAACATCGTTTATTAGGCTGTTGTTCTAATAGTAAGCTTTTTTTTCTCTGCGGTATATAATGAGCCGATGAATGGCGCGTTATTCTCAATTCTCCTATCTGTGGACCCTTAAACCCGGCTCTAAGAGCACTCGATAAATTTAGATTTGGATTATTTTTCTGCGACGTAGCACGACGTGACAAAGGTACGGTTATACCCAAACATGGCCGAATGCCGAAGGGATGAAGCAAAAAACATCAGCAGATCTGGTTTTTTATTCTCTCCTCGATATGATTAAAAAATCACAAAAACGTTTGGCATTATTTCCTTCTGTTATGGCAATGGAGCCTTTTAGCCAATCGGCATCCCCCCTCCGTGCGCCAGACAAGCCTTCGCTTAGAATCAGTTGGTTCTTTCTGAATGGTCCAAGATCCGGTGTGATCCGGTGTGATGTTGGGCTGCAGCATGAATTAGGTGCCGACGAACCATTTCACGTCTACATCTCTTTGCTCAGTGAACACGATTTTAACGGAAAGTTTAATTCTCGGAACAAGATTGGGGGTCTCCAAACCTCGTAAAACTTCAGAGGTTTCTTCTTGATTATTTTCATGAGCAAGAGACCTGCGAGGTCCGGAAGGCTTTTGTAGCTGGCTCCTGGAATTTGTTGGCCCAGCGATCGTTTCCTTTTCAGAGATTAGAAGAGGAATGAGAAACGTGTAAAGCTGCCCGGTGCAATGAGAGGCCCGATGCCTTCCAAATTGTCCCTGATTAGAGAGATCAGTCCCTCATTGAGCCCTGAAATCCCTTGCCTGTGTTTTTATCGTAATGACCAAACCCGTCCGCTAATTCTCTGATCTCTGTTGGATCTTCTGGATCGTCCGGTAGCAGGCACGGCAAATACTTTCCATACTTTTTTAGTTTTCCAGTTTTGGCCCCTGGACCGTTCCTTATTTTTTTGTGTAGCCGTTGGGGTTTTTTTTGGCCGTGCATTGCGTGTTCCGTCTCCAAATTTCCAACATTCGCCAGAATAAATTTGGACCGGTTTAATTTTGTGCGTTTCGTGCCAAACCAAGCGCATGCCTAATTGAGATTGCTCTGGGCTCCGCGTATCTTCGAGCTTTCGTTACACCATTATATACTCGGTGGTCCGAAGGAGAATAAACAGTAATGTGTTATTCCGCTATAATTAGATCATGGCTCTGCGTGTCGTTATGCATGTGTCATGCGTGTCGTTATAGCATGTAATTAATTCTCTGGCTGCGAGGAGGAGGAGGAGGACAGACCGGCCTTCAATCTGATTCAGTTTTATGAAGTGGGCGAATAACATTTTTTTAATACCAAGCAGGGGGCGACCCGAATGGAAAAGCTTCGCGCTGTTAGAATGTTATTTCCAGTCCATTTAAAGGGACCTCATCACCCTGACAGTAACGGCGGCCCAGGACGTATCATTTATATACTGGGACAGGACTATTCTCACTAAAAACATAGAAAAAAGGATCGTCCGCTATGACATCACCACTTTTCCACACATGCATACAGTGGCCAACGTTTACCTGTTCATGGTGTCACGTAGTGATGTCATAACTAAGAAATGAAACTGTATTTTATGACTCCTCCAAGAAAGGTTATACGGCGCTATTCGGACTGCTATACATGTTACATATGTATGAGCTCATACGGCATGGAAGATCATGGTGGTTGGAAGATTAGTAGGGAAGCATAACTCCCCCCCAAACAGGCATATTAATTATCTTCATGTTCTTGAGTCTGTCCCTTTAAATCCCCCCCATCAGTTAAATCGCCCTAAACCCCCGCTTTTTGTTTTCCGCAGCCAAATATCTCCGCCACCCCCGGCCGCCTTTTGTCTTTTTTTATAATCCTGAGCTGTTGACCTATAATTAGCGATAGAGTTCAAGAAGAAGTAATTGAAGAAATGGATTTGCAACGCGCTACCCTGCAATTATCCAGCCGTTCGCGTGGCTGGGGGGGGTCTCTGGTCTCCGCACCGGCCCCTTTCATTCTCGCTGCGAAGGAATTCTTATTCATTTCAAAATTTTCCATTTGTAGCAAATAATAATTTTAAAAAAAGGTTAAAAAAAACCCAACAGAAATTCAATTTATTTTTTTCCACTAAAATGATTTCTTTCATTGCATTAACCCTTGTGGCACCAGAGATTTAGGGGGTTCTACAGCATGAAGTTGTTTCGGGAAGCTCAGAGCATCGATTAACTTTGTGTAATCAGGGTCTGCGTGATTATTCCTCCCCGTTAAGCATTGATAAATGAGTTTAGCTTAGTTATGGTAAATGCTCGGTAAAACCTGTTGGCTTTAAAGAACTCATCCTCCTGCCGGCGCCCAATATTTGGGGTTAAACACAGCTGACGTGAATTGCTGACTTTAGTGGCGTTTTCCACTGGAAAAGGAAAGCCACGGATGATGTTGACGTTGCTTGGTGCGTCAGCGTGGCCGACATGGACGCGCATGCGTGCATGCGGAAAGATTGCGTGTTGCTTGGAAGCTTTGGTGCGCGGATGCATTATCTGGCTGTGCATACGCCCGGATGAGTGCACGTGCTTAATATGCGTGTCGGGATACGTGTACATGTTTACACGCGTACATGTGTGTTTGTGTACATGCGCTCTCCGGACACATGGCAGACTATAGCAGCGGAGGCAGCATCGGGTCCCATAAATCTTATCAGAAAGGCGCGTTAATCATTAGCGAGAGCGACAGGTGAAGCGGGAGAAATTCCGAGCCACCTGGCAGATGGAGAGCTACAGAAAGGGATGTGCGATCAGCTAATCACTCGGCTTCGGAGCGGCAGGAGTCCGGTATCTCCGAGGAACACCCGATGGATCCGCTTCGTGACACCGACGGGAGCGCGGGATCTGGCTGCGATTCCACGCAGGACGACCCGGGGGTTCCTGAGCAATCGGAAGCAAAAGCAACCATCGAGAGCCACCCCAAAACCACCGAGGCGGAGAGCGACCCCCCGCTTTCTCCGGACGTACAATGTGCCGACGCGCTGCACTCGGCCCATGCGGCCCATGCCGATCTGCCCAGTTGTGGCGCGTCGCCCCTCACCGACATAGACTGCCCCGTCTGCTTCTGCAAATACGACATCCACAGAATCCCCAAGAAGCTGGCGTGCGGCCACAACTTCTGCGCCGTGTGCTTGAAACTACTGCTCCGGCACGAACACGGCAGCTGGGTCATTATCTGCCCGATCTGCCGGGCGCCCACTGCCGTCTTCGGGGGTCTCGTATGCACCTTGGAAAACCAGGAATCGCTACTGAGCCGACTGGAGGACCCGGACTCGAAAGGCGATGCCCCCGAGCCTCGTCAAAGACCCAACACGGCGGACATTAAGGAAGAGAGTCCCGGGAGCTTGCGGAGCGTGGCGAGGAGAGTGCTGTCGCTTTGCCTAATCCTACTCATACTCCTCATCATCATCCTGCAGTTTGTGTACACGGGGATAATGAAGTGGGTGCTCGGCTTCATCCTCGGCGTCGTGGTCATTATCGCCATCTTACTCTGCTTTAACCCAAGCTGCAGCAGCCAAGCTGATGCCACCCAAAAGGACAACTCCGTCGTTTCCACAGTGTAACCACTCAATGTACCTGCGCGGTGTGAAGACCCCACAGAGATACATTATAACACCTTTCATCCTTAAGGTTCCAGAAGAGAGATGGGGAGCACTTCTTTATCAGTAAAGGTTTAGGACTCCATGCGTTTATATGAAGGGTTACTGTGTGGGGGCCGTATACAGCACCTGCGTCATTATATATCATCATATGAGATACACGTATGTTTCGTGTTATTATAATGTTATACGCAGAGGATATGGGGTAGAATGAGAGGAGCCCCCCAGATGTTCGCTGACTGGATATTTTTATATGTGTGTGAACTTAATGCCGAAATAAAAAGATGTTTCATACAAAAGGCCCGCTTTGTGAAATGTTACGCTTGGGGTGTGTGACGTGCAGCTTGCGCGGTATTTAATGAGCCCGGACCCAACTGGGGGACCCTATCTGGAAGGACCCTATCTGGACCATACTAGGGGACCATTTCTGGACCCAACTGGGGGACCCTTTCTGGACCCAACTGGGGGACTGGAAAAGAGTAAAACAAAGAGTGAGAGTGGTGAGCGGAGGTGGTGACGAGTTACGTAAATGATCAGAAAATGTATCCCGGTGGGCAGCACTCCTGGTGCTAAGTCGTAGTTCTGTAAAATGCCCCCATAAAGCCCTCTAGGCATCACCAAAGACCACCAAAAAAGAGCGCGGCACCGATCTAACTGGAGTTAACTGGTGTTTTTACCCCAAAGGTGGTGCCTCGTTCATCGGTGGCCGATATAGAGTAGGGGGGGACCCTGAGACCCCGCTGTACAATAAATAATAACGCCATCTTCCTCCAATTGCCCCGGGGCTAATGTTTGCCGCTACATGTGGAGGAATTGTCAAACTATCTAAACTTTATACATAAGTGCACGCTTGTGACATTTGTGAAACGTGACTTTTTGGGGGGGGAATATTTTTTGCGGGGATAATTATTTCACACATGGGCTCGGCCCGTCTTTTTGATTAATTGCAGGGTGAGCTGCCATGTTGTGATATCACAGATTCCCTGCACACCCTCCGGCCTGTGCCAGGAGCAGCAGGAAGTTCTCTGTCTCCACGGCAACCGCAGCGCTGATCAAAGTCCATCTGCCAACACGCTACGCATTTGGCGGATCCCTGCTATTCTCCAACGGGCTTCCTCCGGGCTTACGCACTCAGCGCCTAGCCGTCCGCGAGGTAACGTGGCAGCCCGTACGCCACTGGCGTAACATTGCTATTCCATAAGCTCTGCGCACACAGCGTACGTGCGGCCTGGTTAACGCGAGTGCCAGCCTGGAGTTGGATTCCTGGAGTCCGGGTAAGAGCGGCCTGAGGGAGCCCGCAGGGGCCCCACACGCTTACAGGGTACCGGTAGGGGTTAGTGGGTGCGCCGGGCAATTAATATATGCCATTATAATTGGGAGCCGTGTCACTCACATATACTGTAACGCAGCATTACTTAACCCTCTGAGTGCCAGGGAAACATTCTGGGAGATACATATTGTTTAGAGTTATTAATCAGTAAATCTATTGTGCCTCATATGATGGCTAGCTACCACCTCCTCTGGGAGCTAGATCTGCCCCATGGGACAAAACTATATAATGAATGTATGTAGCCCCTCCCCCTTCATACCTGGTATCCAGGTGTGTATATATATTCAAAAAACTAACAATATTTTTTATTTCATTAACTTATTTATTTTTATGAATATTAATCAGCTATAATGTTGTATTTTACGTTGTATATTATATATATTATATTAGTGTTGGAAAACGCTGACATTTCAGCAAATAGAAAAAAAACACAATTTTTATGTAGAAATAATAATTAATTGGGAAGAAACTAACGAGCAGCCTGCGGAGACGCATCTGACCGCAAAGCATTTGTCTGATCTTATGTGTTTTCACAAAACCACATGAGCTGACACTCAATTCCACCCCGCATACGAGCTTTTAAATCATAACTGCAGTTTGCTGCTATAGCTCCCAAGTATCCCAGTTTAGCTTGTTCAGTCCCTCTCTCCTGCCCTGATGCCCCTCTTTTCTAGGAGGTCAGAATGTTTGCCCTGATAATGTGTATAGAAACAGCAGGGAACAGCTTTATAAATTAAACTTTATAACCCATTATTCTTCTAATAAATGCCCCACTCGGTTACACAAATAGCCCCACCCAAGCCACGCCTCTGGCCACACCCCCTAAACCAAATGTCCCTCTCTGGCCATTTAACACATGGAGAGGTGAGCGATGTTTACCCAACAGACAGGAGCCGTGGGGCGTTTAACCCTGATGTAACCGGATTAAATCCGGTGTATACGGGTACAGCGTTCACATCACGGCCGCTATCCGGTCCGGTCGATACATTATGACATTAAGAAATATTATTATATATATTATTATTATTATTATATATTATAACAGATCTACACTAGACCACAGGATTTGCCCCAGGGTATGTTTGGGGTACAGGAGGCCAGATTCTGGCCATTGGTTGCGTATTTAAGGTTGTTTTTTTTCTTGTACAGGAGGCGTTGAGCCGCAATGGAGGACGAGTCTGATGGACGGAGCGTTATTTTGGGGAGATCCCTTAGCGAGCCGGGAAGGTTTGCATACGCCGGCCTCTGTGGCCTCTGCCTGGCTCAGTTATACCCTGAAAAGGCACAAAGGTGAGGCTTGTCCGTGCTGTACGCGAGTATACTGCAGGCGGGGGCTCGCTCTGAAAGCTCTTCTCTCCTCCACAGGACTTTCGGCAGGAAATTCGTGGAAGATTTAGTGGAGTGGCTACAGCTGTCCACATCGGTGATGCCAGCAATGGTGGCCTTTGCCAGCGGCCTCGGCGGGGAAGGAACAGAAACGTTCACTCAGGTTTTACTGGATGATCCGGTTCTGAAGAAAAACCCAACGCTTATCACTCAGGTACCGCTGCTTACACGGCTCTCGTTCCTGATGTCCTCTGGCCTCCTCCTTGGCGGGTTTTACATGCGCGCCTCTCTGTAACAGACTAACGGGGAGACGGGGTTCATGTATTTCCGGGGGGTATTCCCCGTTACTCTGAAGTCCTAAATAAAAGTCGCAGGTGACGCACGAGTGCACGTTTCTTCCTTACGCTTCTTCCTCCCCGTTTGTAACAGGGCTTTTCATTTTCTTTATAGGATTTGGTGTCGTTTTGCCTTAGAGAAGGTAAGGGGGCGTCATTATGATGACATTATGTTATTTTATTTATGGTTATGTTATTTGCTGTAGGAAGCACCCCATGCGCGGGAGGTTTAGCTGGACCCGGAGAGAGCGCGGGTAAAACGCGTGGTTCATGCGCTGCTGGAATCACTAAGCGGTTGCTATAGACGTGATATCCGCCACTTTCCTATTTAAATGCAAATTTAGGAATGTGTTTATTTTATGGAGGAGAATCTCGCTTTGAGGCGGTTCGGCAATTGAGTGACATCTGCCAATAATCTTCCCTCCCCTCCATAAAGCGAGTCTAATAACGGCTGAGTCTCATTTCCATAAACGCTCCGTATGTTAAATTATTTACTAAAGTATCGGGGGGGGGGGATTATTCCAGAAGGCTTACCCCAAATAAAACGAAGAACAGAACTGTCTACATTGTAATTATCTTCAGGATTATTATTATATATGAAAATATAAGAATAAATAAATTGCTCTGGATTGCCTTAAATATTATTTTTGCTGCTTCTGGACCGGTGATTCGCTGGCATGTATGGTGTGCTGGATGGACCATTTGTTCAGCGCGTACCGGAACGGTGTAGCCGTTTGTAACGGTCCAACTTTATTTGTACAGGCTATTACGACGCTCGGAGTCGGGTGCTGATCTCGCACGTCTCCTGGCTGTTGCGGGTCCCTCCGGAGGCTGTGGAAATGTGCGAGGAATCCCTGATGCAGAGTCTGAAGCAGTACACAGACGAGCCCTCACAGTAAGCCTCGTACCATTGTCACGGCTACATATATGTTTGGTATTGGTCACACATGCGTGTTGCCTGTCTTCATACCGCTTGGGTGTTCAAGCCCAAGTTTCCTCTTTCCGGGTGTCTGCGTTAACCCTTTCATGGAGGAAGGGATTTCAATTCCCCGATAAGGAATTATTTTGCAGAAGTCGGCCCGGCGCCGCTCACTTTCTGTGTATAAAGCCAGAAAAATGGATCAATGACTGCTAACAAGACAGAGAGCAGGACAGTCGGTTCTCGGGTCCGTTCAGTTCCACAGCGTTCGGCAAACCCAACTCAACACTAGACGTTCATTAGCTGTCATGGCGGCTCCGGCTGAGGTTGCGTTTAGAAGTTTATTTGCTGTCATGGCGGCTCGGCTGAGGTTGCGTTTAGAAGTTTATTCAAGTTACCTTTTAACTCCACGTTAAATAAATAGACACCTTGAGATTAAAGCTTTTAACCCTTTCAAGACCGGGACGTACCTGGTACTTCCGGGTCAGGGGTCACCGGCAGACCGGGACGTACCAGGTACGTCACAGCCTTTACGCGATCCAGCGTTGCTTTGAACGCTGGGATCGCGAGGGGCGGCTGCTACTGACCGCTGGGTGTTTAAAAACATACTGCGGTCTTCAAGTGAAGACGCAGTATGTAATCGGCGGTCCGGAAGGGGTTAAAACAAGGGGAAGAGAAAACTTTTTGTTTACATCCCATTGAGTTTTTATCAGCCCTATCATTTGGTAAATACTTTCCTTTGTGTCTTCATCTTTTTTTTTTTTGTCTCATGCTGCATTATAGGAATACCTTAAATTCCGCTTTCTTCCCCCGTAATTATTAGTTGCCCTCCGTCCTGTGTCAGGTCTTTCTATTTGTTTCACTAACTGATTAAAGCGACATACAGGCTTTTTTTTTTTACCTGGAACCCTTGCCGTTCGGCTGCATTTTCTGCATTAATATTACATTTTTATTAATTCTGTGTGATGTTCATGTCTGTCGCCGCACGGTCTCCGCCGTTGATTGACTATTTTCGGTAGAATTATTTTAGATCCCGTTGAGATTGGGACACAGGATATGTTTTTTAACCTTAATTCTCCCCCGATTCTTTATCTAACCTGCTCCGTGTCTTCCGAGGTTTTATTTCACAACATTTCTTTTAATCGCGGGATCTTTGTGACCTCGGCATTGCCTTCCATTAATAGTCTTTATAATGCTGTTTACATTCAGCGTCTCCTTGTGTGTATAATTTGTGACGGCTGCCATCGCCGTGTGTCAGCACTCGTTAATCTGTCATCGATCGGTTCCTTATCTGCTGTATATTACGGCTTCTGTCCACGCCAGGCACAGACACGGAGCGAATAATCCCCGGACACGCGGAGCAAATCCCCCGTACCTACGGCTCGGCGGGCTGGAGATGCAGGGAGACGGCTTGACTGATTATTGAGGTTAGGGGGTCTGGCGTAAAAACAAAGGGAAAACCCGCAGGGATTTGTGCAAAAAACAGCCAAATAAAAAGAAGGGTTTTTGGTTTGAAGGAGGAAACACTGTTTGTCTGATCTGCCAGTTATCAGACGCAGCCTTAAATCTAACAGCAAAGACTAACGTCGTGAACACAGAGATAAACCCCAACGTTTAAATTAAAACTCGCAATAGATAATCGATAAAACGTCACGAGACTTCAGACCTCAATCCGAGGCGTTCCGTTCATTCGTCTCGCAAAAAAACTCAAGTTGAGGTGATCCGTTCTTTGTGTAACTGACTAGCATTAGAGTGCAAGCCTTTAGGACAACTTAGGTCTTCCGGCATGTTTAGTCTCAGGACCAAGCGAGGTTTAAGCTCCTACAGCAGCGGAAATAAGGAGCAGATTAGATGGAACCAAATTATTTCTCTGGGTAAGGGAACCCGGTCTGCACCCTTCCTCCAGACACAACGGGCAGTTCTTTATCTTGCTGCACTGGGTGATCGTTAGAGCGCCTGGGCTTTAGTTCCCCCGGGTGGGCTGTCCGTCTGATGACTGTCTGTAATTTAACTGCCCCTTTAAGACAGAAACGGGAACATAGAATCAAGAATTCACAATCACAGACTTTACTAAGTGCAATAAAATGTTAATTGGAGCAATAAACTTACTGACCCGGGTTAATTACCCTTCTGCCAGAACTAAAGGTCTTATCTCGTTCACAGCAGCTACTGTGGGCCTTCTGGGCAGCGTTCATTAAGTGGGTCAGGGTGGCTGTTATTCCTCCCCACGCAAGAGCCCCAAGCAGCCGATGTCTGGTGACCGAGGTGACTAGCGCCATCTCATGGTTC
The DNA here is from genome assembly GCA_009364415.1 of Spea multiplicata. Taxonomy (NCBI): domain Eukaryota; kingdom Metazoa; phylum Chordata; class Amphibia; order Anura; family Pelobatidae; genus Spea; species Spea multiplicata. The sequence continues at coordinate 33,070 of VKOC01000170.1, forward strand.
TAAAATAAAGAGCCTCAAAAATGGCTGTGAGGTCACTATGACTTCATCACCTCTAACCTGAGACTGTCTGCAGAACTAGCATGGCGATGACGCTGAAAATATATAAAAACCTTTTCATCCTAAATAAATATTTTACGCTGATTTCTGTTTTAGTAACCGTAAGTAAGACACAGACCTTTATTTCCAAATGGAATTCGCCATCTTTGTCCCAGGGACAGATTGAGGAAGATTATTCTCCCGTCGGTACCGGGCGATGGAACTATGTCATACATATTCTAAACCCGAATCCGGAGAATATGCAGAGATACACGGGACATTTAATGAATGTATAGAAAGCCGATAGATAATAATCCCACCTCTGCCCCCCTACGTCTCCGCTGCAGAACAGGTGGGGTGCGATTACACGGGGGGGGAGGTCACGCGGGATCGAGTATCTGACAGCCGTGTCTAGGCATTAATCAGTGTGTTTTTTCCTTCTGTTTTTTTTTCTGCTGCTTGGATGGTAGACATGAAGCAGGTAGGTGACGAGCATGAAACCAATCTCTGTATTCATGAGCATGACTTGTAGTGAATAACCGAAACACAAATCGTGAACTGAGACCCCCTCGTACAAGTGTTACTGACGCTTCTCATTAAATCCCCGCGGGGTTAGTGTTAGTTAATGTGTATTATTAATATGTATTATATATTATTATTTCCATGTCCTTGCTTAATAGATACATGAATACCGGTGTAACGTCCTTTGGCCCCCCGTTTAATATGTATTATATGAAACATGAGAGCGGAGCGGTCTCTTGCTCTTCGTAGGCTGGAACAGGACTTCCTAATATATGTGCTTGAAATTCCCGAATTGTGCAATTCCTACTTTGCGGGGTCCCTGGCGGTGACCGTTAACGATCTCTGTTTTCTGGTAAGCGTACCATCTGGATGAACGATCTCTTTTTTAATTCACAGATCAACGCAGGAGTCTCGCAGGAAGAAGGAAAGTCGGAAGAAGCTGAAAAGATACCTACTCATTGGGCTGGCCACCGTTGGTGGAGGGACTGTGATAGGTAAGTCGTTGCCCTCCATGCCTGCATCCATATTGCTCTTAATTACTCGAGTGCTCAGTCCTTGGTGTCTTTTCTTCTCTGACAGGTCTCACTGGGGGTCTGGCTGCCCCTTTCGTAGCCGCCGGAGCCGCTACTATCATCGGAAGTGCAGGGGCTGCGGTACTGGGATCCACTGCCGGCATCGCTATTATGGCGTCGCTTTTTGGTGCTGCTGGAGCTGGGCTTACAGGTAAGCCATCACGGCCCCCGTGTCACAAGTTCACCTGGAGATTACATCGTGTTATGAGTTTCACCAACAGCTTCGCACTCCCAGGTTACAAGATGAAGAAGCGGGTTGGAGCAATAGAAGAATTTGAGTTTTTACCGTTAACTGGAGGGCGACATCTCCACATCTGCATTGCGGTCACCGGCTGGCTGAGCACAGGAAAATATGGTAATTTTATTTGCTCGATGACTCCATAGCAACATAAGTTTAATAAATACAGGAAATACTTTCATTTTTAAATATTAAGACTGACATTTGTCATTTGTTCTAGTCGGTTGGGGGAAGGATTTGGCGTTTGGACTGTTCACTTCCTGTCTGTAAATGTACAGGAAGAGCTCTTAGGAGTAAGCGCAAATGTCTTCCCCCAACCTGTTATGGAACATCCCACATTTACTTTTGTGCCCAGTATGGAAATAAAACCCTGTTCTGCTCCACAGGAAGCTTTGTTGCCCCGTGGCAAAGTCTGCTGCACTCCACCGAGCAGTACTCCCTGGCGTGGGAGTCCAAATACCTCATGGAGCTTGGAAACGCTTTGGACGCCCTCCTAAACGGCATCATGAACATTGTTGCTCAGGAGGCTCTGAAATACACCATCCTGTCAGGTAACGGCTAAAGCGGTGGTCTTCCAGAGGACGTTCTCTTTGTAGACCCTGCCCGCTTACTGGTCCGTTCTTTCCAGGTATTGTGACAGCGCTGACGTGGCCAGCATCGCTCATTACCGTAGCCAGTGTGATCGATAACCCCTGGGGGGTATGTCTCAGCCGCTCAGCGGAAGTTGGCAAACATCTGGCTCACATCCTCCTAACCCGACAGCAGGTACCTTGCAAGAGACAATGGGCAGAGTCGCTCCAAACCGTGCCCTATAATCACTTCTCATACGTTATTCTCCGGTTTGTTGAGGGAACGCTTTTTGGATGTACGTGAGAGTCAAGGTGGACTGGAGGGGTCTAGACATAAGGATTATACTCCATTAAAAATGTGGTGTGAATATTGTATTATTTTAGGTTTCTATGTTCATATGAATACATCATGTTTCCAGCACCCCCTTCTCTCTCTCTCTCCCCCTTCTCTCTCTCTCCCCTTTTTTTTCTCTCTCTCTCTCTCTCTCACCCGTCACACGCAGCCGACGTGCAGATGGAGGCTCTCCGAATGCTCTTGAGGGTAGAATAGATTGAATGGCTGGGTACATGACGTGCGGGGAGTACAGCGTCTGACAGCCTCGCATTAACGTCCATATGCTCCTCTTCGTTAAAAATGATAGTTGCGTTGCTAAGTGTGGATTAAGTAAAGAATCTTCACAATGTCTATTATGGCAGCTCACGGAGCATCGCCTCGTATTGTCCTGAGAGACGCGTTTCTCTGAACATTTGTGCGGGCGACAGAAGTGTTTTTTTTAATACATTCGCTGTCAGGGCAGGACATCCAGCTGCTTCGTAACTACAACTCCCAGAACACCGAACCGGGACCGGAAATTGCAGACTCTGTTATCCGTCTCGGTTAAAATATTTCTCCAGCTCTGATCCTACAGAACCGGAAGAGCTGCCGCATTGCACCGGGGTGTGGCTTAGTGTTAGCCACTCCCACTTCTGTGGATGCCCCACCTCTAATGCCATAAGTAATAATTTATTGTATTGGGGCAGCTGCGGGGTATTTTTTTCATCTGCTCGTTATTTTAACAGCCGCTAGAATAGGATTTGTACGTTGTGTAGAGCGTCTCTCACCGTAACCGTTGTGTCGCCCCGCAGGGAAGAAGACCCGTCACGCTGATCGGCTTTAGTCTGGGCGCTCGCGTCATTTACTTCTGCCTGCAGGAGTTGGCGCAGGAGGCAGGTAACTGCAAAGCCGCCATCGCTATTCAGCCCTCGGCTCCCCGACGCCGTCTGTAACGCCTCGAATTTTATGTTTAAAAGTTTCGTTATCGTTTTGATTGCCAGCTCTTTTCCCCATTTTTATTTTTAAGTTCTATCTTCTCTCGGCACTTTGTCGGATTGATTTAGAATGAACGTATACAGGGTCCCGGCAGCTTCAGGGATTGGCCCTAGGATTATCAGGCCTTTGTCCCTAACGGTGTGTTTGCCCCTGACAGGCTCGGAGGGCATCGTCGAGGATGTTGTCCTTTTGGGAGCCCCCGTGGAAGGTGATGGAAAGAAATGGGGAGCCCTGACCAAGGTGGTGTCCGGGAGAATCATTAATGGATACTGCAGGTGAGAGACCCCATTGGGGGCTACAACTTAATGTAGCCGTGTGAACCCCTCTGTGGCCAACGTGAGGTCTGTTTTTTTTGGCTACGTCCAACTGTGATTGGCTACCAGTTTCATTGTCAGTTTTTAGTACCAGGTGCGTTTTTCCTGCCCGTACAAAATAATTTGCAGGTACTGGAAAGCATCGATGCCGCTCCTTACTTTTTTTAAATGCCCTCTCTATACTCACAGTAAACCGGTCACCCCGGTCCAGGGTACATCGGTTAGAGGTTTGGAATTGAAGCCCCTAGGCCAGCCACAGACCCCCCCTATGCGTCACTAATAGTAAATCCTGTGCTAATCCCTCTCCCTCCCGTGCAGAGGAGACTGGCTGCTGAGCTTTGTGTACCGCAGCTCCTCGGCGAAGCTGAACGTGGCCGGATTGCAACCGGTTAACCTGGATGATCGCAGGATGGTGAACGTGGACCTGTCTTCCGTGGTACGTGGCTGTGTAGTACGTGATTCTGTTAGTAAGTAAGCCGGTTGGCGTTTGGCAGGATCCTCGTCACACCAAGTCCTCCTACCCTTATGGATTGCTGGATGTTTTTGCCTTTTGCCCTCCTCGCCCGTCTCTCGTGATTACTCTGCTCTTGAAGGAGATGAAGGATCAGCGAGCGCCTCGTTATCTCCTAATCTAATTATTTCTCAATCCTCCTTTGCATCATTTACATATTTATGAGCGTTATTAAATCCCCGCGTGAAACCGGCAAGAGGCTTGATGTGTTCCACCTAGAGAAGGCATTTTATCAGAAGCCGGGGGATCTTAACGGACCCCTTAAAATCCCACACCGGGGGCTCCTTTATTATAATAAATGTGTTTAATACACAGAGCTGCAGCCCACTAATACACGTTAAGGAAAATATATTGAGTGATGGCTCTCCTGTCCTTCCTTCTGATGAACTCGTGTTAGTTTCTATGGCCTCCCGCGGTCATCCCAGTGATATATTTATATCAAGGCATCAGCGGGCATCACTATTCGAGGGTCCGCAAAACCGAAAGTCTTCTTTCCCTATCCAGGCATTGTGCCCCCTATCACACCAGTGCGTTATACGTGGTCTCTCACAAATACATGGTCTCTTTGTAAATAGGGGTTAATGTCATTAGCTGCACCACAGCTTTACTTAACCCCGTTTTGATGTCTTCTCCGGCAGGTGAAGGGACACCTGGATTACATGAAGCAGATGGACACAATACTGAAAGCCGTGGGCATTAAAACCAAAGAGTGTCGTTTTGAAGAGCAGAGCGGGCTCCTTAACCACTCGACAACCCGAATTATGGAAAAATGTAATCAGCCGCCGACCGAGGAGTGCGACGGAGACGCTCCTTGGGATTGGGAACCTGTCACTTCCGCAGAGGCATCAGATCCTCTAACCAGACGTGACTCCCAGCCCCGGGGCAAAGAGTTCCAACCGCAGGGAGCATCTCGGTCCACCTGCATCAGATGTTCTGCCACAGAAGAAGCTCAACCGCCCTGCGCGGACTGCACAAACAACAACGAGGCAACGACAAGAGCCGACAAACTCCAACCTGATAGAGGGAGCAGCGAGACATCGTACAAGTGACCGCCATCAAGAGCGCAGACTCGTAACATAATCCATGTGCTGCCACGCGGACAGATCCACGACACAAAGCCATCTGTATACGTGGCATCGTGGCACAGGACGCGGCCCTTCCCCTCCCGTCAGCGTTTGGCGGCTGGGAGGACCGTCGGACCTTCATATGTTCTCCGAGGCTGAGAAGCCCTAATAAGAAAAACGCCGTCCACGATTTTACTGGAACCTCCATTACGGCCGTTTTTCTGAAAGTCTTAAAGGAAACCTCTTTCCAAAGGAATGTGAATCGTTTTTAGGGATAGCAGAGGAAGAAACGTGGACGTTACCAGCGGGTCGTTTCACCAGCGGGAAGGACGTTACCAGCGGGTCGTTTCACCAGCGGGAAGACGTTACCACGGGGTCGTTTCACCCAGCGGGAAGGACGTTACCAGCGGGTCGTTTCACCTTCCAATAGAATTGATAAACTTCAGAATAAAATCTAAAAACTTATCAAATATTTATTCATTTTGTAAAGTACAATAGTATGTATTTTTTTGGCACAGTCAGTTTGGGGGCTCTGAAGTTTTTGCCCTTTATTTGGGGTACAGAGAGTATTGCAGGCAGTGGGCGCCATTTCCTATTGGCTGGAGTGATGTCCGTCACCCAGCAGGCAATAGGAACTCTCATGCCGCTGATATTAATAGCTGTGGGTAGCAGTAACATTACTATATATGTGTTTTAAACATTTATTTTCATTTAACCCCCCCCCCCACAGGTCACAGCGATTTGGTGTTTAAAAATGTGTGATTTAAAAAAAAGAGAGAGAGAAAAAACTTTTTTAATACACAAAAAATGATGACAACGCAGCACGGTGTAAAATGACGAAATCCAAAGTATCTGAAGAACCCGAAGTCCTTTCCAAAGGTAAAGAGTCCACTGGCAGGGTCCGCATGTAGCGGCCACCGCGGTCTCATCTATCACGAATCTCCTGTGCCAGGACTCCCCGGCGCCCCCTGGTGGCTCAGTCCATGGGGGTGTTCAGCTGGTGGACCTGCATCTCTTGCTCCAAGTCAAACAGATTGACCGAGTCGGCGGCCGTCACAGGCAGAGGGTCCGTGCTGTGGTCCTTGTAGTTCGCCAGCAGGTGCTCGTTGCCCAAAGTGGCCGAATACATCGAGTCCGTCTCCCCCCGCAAGGTCAAGACATTGCGCAGCGACAGTCCCAGGCGGGGCGCGCTGTTGGAGTTGCGCATGGAGAGCGAGATGACCCGAGAGCGCCGACAGCATGGCAGGTACTTCCCCATCGCACGCTTGAAGTCTCTCATGAACAGGGGGTAAATGATGGGGTTCATGGTGCTGTTGCAGTAGCCCAGCCAGGTAAGGACATCGAAAAGTCCCGGGTGGACACAGTCACAGACCGCCTGCGTGATCGCAAAGGAGAGGTTGGGTTATTCCAGAACATTCTATAAAACATTCATATTCATCCAAAAGAAGGCAAAAAACCCCTAATTCATCTATAGAATTTCTTTGTCGGCCATTTTCTCTTGACGTAAGGTTGCCTTGGTAACCTTACAAATGGCAGCGCATGGATGTGCATTTTAATTTTCCGATCACTTAAATCAATATATTCTCTAAAGATGTATAAGGTCTAGTGACCCCCCCTCCCCCCAGCACGTGATAAGGTTTATTGGAGTTGGCCTCGTCTTTCCGGTTTCTGTTACCAGGACTCACCTGCACCACGTTGGCCACAAAGAACGGTAGCCACGCCACGAAAAACATGCCCAGGAGGACGCCCAGCGTGAGACTGGCCTTCAGCGCCTTCTTACTGTGCTTTGTGATAAACTTCCTGCTCTCCATCCCCGGGACGGCGAGGACCTGAGACAGGAGGAGGAGAGGTCAGATGTTGGGGGGGCAGCAGACATGGGGCGAAGAGCAAGACCCCAAAAAGCCTTCCCCGGTCTCCTGTGTCCCACTCAAACCCTTCCCCGGTCTCTGATCCCAGTCACATTGTCTTCTGTCACTCGTGGCATCTTTCTAGCTCAGACCCATCTTGGCCCCCGGGGGCCGATCGCAGCCCAGAATATCCAGGGTCTTTTCCGAGAGGTATTCTTGTCTCTCGCTTGGCGACAACCCAAAGATATCTGCGAGGAAGGACCTCATAAAGGACCGATCATGATGGAAGCTCTTTGGGACCCCCCTCGTATGTGAGATTAAAAGGCTTTCATTCTTTATATTGGGGAAGGAATGGCCTCTTCCGCCTCAATTAAGAAGATCCAGAATATATAAATGTGTGGAAGCCATAGATCTCTCCGCTCCCCCCATCTCATTCAGCACGATGCGGCCCCCCCATCTCATTCAGCACAATGCAGACCCCCCCATCTCATTCAGTATGATGCAGACCCCCCCATCTCATTCAGCACAATGCAGACCCCCCCATCTCATTCAGCACGACGCAGACCCCCCCCATCTCATTCAGCACGACGCAGACCCCCGATAACGGCCCTAGAAATATATTAAAGATAAATGCCTTCCCAGCCTTTGAAATGTCACGGCCGTTATCATAGCGAAGGGAATCGGCGCTCCTGACCTTGTCACGTTATTTGTCATCCGCTCTCCTGAGAATTCATTAACACAGAGGGGCCGGGGGGCCGACGACAACCTGCTTAATGCCATTTAAAAGCAGTCTGCTGTTCGCTCTCCCGTCAGCAAAAGGATTTTTACACCAAGTAATGGGGGGCCGACCCGGGAACGCAGCTCTCCCTTTATTCTTATTTCCACCGGGGGGGGGGGGGGGGTAGACAGGACGCTTGGTCTGCAATGTGTCCCGAATCACAAACATCCACTCCCGTCATCACACACACTTTGATTTATATACAGAACTCTAAGGTAACGGACACGGCGGGTGGATAGGGGGCTCCGTCTATCAATCATTTGTCAATGACAGCGTGTGCCCCCCCAATACCCTCAAACACTAGAAACCAATCAGGATTATTCTAAAAAAACAGCTCAATGTGACCTGTGTTTGCCACCTCCATAGGTAGCGGATTCCAAAGCTTTACTGCCCTCACCGCAAGAAGGAGACTCAGACACCGTATATAAAATAAGGCAAAGCCGCGTATCTGAGACGTCTCCGACCGGTAACACCGGAGCCAACGGCGAGCCCAGAGGGACAGAAGCTTCCGGATATACACGGGTAAGCGTGTGCGTGTAAATATTTTTTAAGTCATTCTTTTGATACCTAAACCCCCAAACCCCTTTCTGCCCGTATAAAATCCCACTTTAACCCCTTAAAAGGTATTGGTTAATGCCGTGTCTAAATGCCGTGTGTTAATCCCGTGTGTTAATGCTGTGTATTAATGCCGTGTGTTAATCCCGTGTATTAATGTGTATAAATGCAGTGTATTGATGCCGTGTATTAATGTCGTGTGTTAATCCCGTGTATAGATGCCGTGTATTGATGCCGTGTATTGATGCCGTGTATTAATCCCGTGTATTAATCCCGTGTGTTAATGAGACGTAAGGCGGTGTAATTCTCGCGGTTCAGGGAACACGGAACGATATGTAGAAGGTTCTGTTCGGGCTGCGGGTTCTCGCTGGTAGGAGGTTGCATTTAATTGCGGTTGCGAGGGATCTGGCAGCTGCGCATGCTGAGCAGAGGGTTGGGGGGTGGGATGTTTAATGCACGGTGGGCACAATCCATTCCTGGCAGGAGTGAGACGCCAACATTATTCATGCCGAAAATACAATGGGGGGGTCCGGAGAGGGATGCGTGACTCACGCCGTATGGCTCTTTTAGTAGAAGCGTCTGGAGCTTCGCTCGAAGCCTGAAGACAGAACAGGAACTTGATGGGGAGGAATAAGACGCTTTGGGGGGCGCTGTGTGTGGCCATTCGGCTACAGTGGCCTCTGTATAGTGCGGTCACTAGCCTAGTGCAGCCAATGGGAGTCAGAATATCCCGAGCATGACTTCTATTGGCTGCTCGGTTTCAACTTTAGACCAATGGAATACAGCCGACCTGGGGGGCCATCATTCATTTCTTTACATTACCCCACAGCAGCGAAGCGAGCGGGGGGCATAAGCCATGACGGATGAGGAAGCCCAGCAGCTCCTCCTGGGCGGGCTCCATGAACCGAATTGCAACTTTTTATTCCGAAAACCAATTTCGCTCCTAAATCTCCCAAATTGTGGCCCTAAAAAAACCACCATTAACACAGCTAGGAGACGACGTAAATGATAGACATCCCACCCATAAACGCCTCGGCCCCTGGGTGCTCCTTCCTCTGGATTATTATTTTATCCGTTGGGTCACCAGGACTGTTGGTGATTTTCCACCAAGGATGATTTAACTTTGAAGGACCGCCTTTTTTTGTTGCTTAATAAAAAATGTTTAATATTAATAATAATAAATACCAAATATTCGCCAGTTCTGTCTTCTTATTAGGAGGCTCGTTAAGTAAACTGGGACACCTTAAGTATCTGGGGCAAGACGTAGCGTGGGGTCTCCAGCATGCAGCCCGCCGGCTCCGACGGCCCCCTGTGCGTTTTATCTCTGTGTTCCCTATGGGCTCAGGACCCAGAATAGCAGAAAGGCCGTCTGCCGGGCTTCCTGAATTTTAACCCCCCCCCCCCCCCGTTGTTTTTGTTTCCTTTATAATAATTTTAGTTTTGCAGACCGTTACATCATCGGTAGTAATCGCTCTCATTGGTCATATAAGGTGGAATGGGGAATGTGTGGATCAATAACGGTATTGATCAGTAAGTGATTGATTTGTGTCGGTTGAAGGACATGGGGAGGTGGGCATTTGAGTTGCCCCCCTTGGGTACATGCGAGTGGATGTCTAAGAAGTGACTTCTGCTCACCTGGTTGGGTTCCTCGGACACGTTGGGCTTGTTGGTCGTCAGAGATGCGACTTGGACGGCCTGCTTTCTGGCGGCCAGCAGGATCCTGCAATAGGTGAAGGAGATGGCAGCTGATGGAAGGAAGAAGGTCAGACATGAAGCAATTAAAGCATAAGGTAAACTGACCAGAAGGCGACACTGCTTCTCCTGTGGGGCAGACGTCAGGTTCATGGACTGCATTTCAAAGTCCTGTTCGTGCCACCCCATTTCAATGGGCAGGAAGGAGGCCAGGGAAGCCAACGACCAGGTGGCCAAGATGAGGCAGAGGGCTCTACAGGAGGTCATCCTCAGCTTGTACTTAAGAGGGGAGATAATGAGGAGGTACCTGTCCAAGCTGATGACACAAAGGTTCAGGATGGACGCGCTGCAGCACATAACATCAAAGGAGTACCAGATGCAGCAGAAGTTTTCATCCAGCACCCACCGGCCATAGAGTTCATTCAACATGGCGGGAGGCATGACCACCAGCCCCACCATGAGGTCTGACATGAAGAGCGACACCAAGAAGTAGTTGGAGGTGTTCCTCAGGGACCTCTGGGTGAAGATGAGAAGAATCAGTAAGGTGTTTCCCAAAGTGGTGAGGAAAATAATGAAGCAGAGCAAGATGGCCATCCAGACCTTCCTTCCATGTGAGGACCCCTCTTCTCCCTTTCCATAGAGTCCACTCAACTGTTCCTCCATCCCCAGACAGATGAGAGAGCGTCCTACAGAGGACAGACCACTGCACTTCCTTCTCTCTTCTCTGTGCCCCTCTTGCCCACTCCATGTATCCTATGCCCCCTCCAACAGCACATCTGCACTTGAGCCCAGCATGCCTCCCCTGGCCAGGCAGTCACCTGCGGGTTATCTGCCCTCCTTGCCAGCTCATTGTGTGGAGGCTGCCGGTTGCTTTGCTGCTCCCTCCGGCTTCCGCAGCCTCGTGGATCTGCTCATCGTCCTCTTTTATTAGCCCGCTGTCTTCCTCAGACCCCTCGGCATCGTTGGCCTCCCCTCGGCATCCTCCTGCCTCCTCCGGCATCACCTGCAGCTCTCATCGTGGACGACGAAGTCAGAGAGATGATTTCCCCGAAGCCGCAGATCTCAGATGTGGAAATCAGCTGTAGATGCGGGAGGGATTCTGGTGGGAGGCAGCCAGACCCTCAGTGACGTGCAAACCCCCTTCCAATAAAGGCCAACTCACACAACTCACAGGCAGCACAGCTAATGAGACAGCTAATGGCTGAGGATGATGGGCGTTTCAGTGCTCTTCAAGCCAACTTAGCTTTAAAGCCCTTGCCTGTCTGAGCATCATGGGAGTTGTGGTTCTATAACAGCTAGAGAGCTGAGTGAAATAATCTTCTCTCCCCCGGGAAATGTTTATTTCACTTTTATACGAAGCCAACATTGTAACGAATCTGGTGCAATAACGGATCGATCCCCGAATATTTATCCGGATGGTAAATAGAAAGATATTTACAGCACAGAGATCCCGTGAGATCCGCTTCATCCGATACAAAAATAGCCATTTACACCTCAAAGCCAAATGTTTTATTTGTCTCTGATTCTTGTGGAGCGGCTCTTGTTTATTCTGTAAGAGAGAACGCTTTAGGACTTTAAATGCAAGTGAGGATGTATCCCGGATCTCATACCGATCCCGGGAACATCCCGGATCCCAGATCCTCATACCGATCCCGGGAACATCCGGATCCGCGGATCTCATACCGATCCGGGAACCCGATCCGGATCTCTTTACCGATCCCGGGAACATCCCGGATCCCGGATCTCATACCGATCCGGAACATCCCGGATCTCTTACCGATCGGGAACATCTCCGATCTCTTACCGTCCCGGGAACATCCCGGATACCTCCGGATCTTCTTTACCGATCGCCGGGAAGAACATCCCAGATCTCTTACTGATCCCAGGAACATCCAGGATCCCTGATCTCTTACCGATCCCGGGAACATCCTGGATCCCGGATCTCTAACCGATCCCGGGAACATCCCGGATCCCAGATCTCTTACCTATCCTGGGAACATCCTGAATCCCAGGTTGCCACCAATGGAACCAGTCCATCCCAGTGTCATTGTCCCAGTTGGGTATTAAAGATCCAGCAGTGGCCATGGCGCTCCTGCAGTATTCATTCTATACAAACCCATAGAAAGATCTCTATATCATGAGAGCGAAGGGGGGATTCCCTCCGGGGGGCTGTCCGAGGTGCTGAAGCGTCAAATGAAGGCGGAAAACCCGGCTCCAGGCTCTTCCATTAACCACAGAAACCAGTAAGGTGACCAAGGTTACCAACATCATTCGCAGGTCAGCATGCAACCGAACCAACGATGGAACCTCAACCAGTGACCATAGAAACCCAGAACCTGACGGCAGATCGGCCCCCATCCGGCCCCCGTCTAGTCTACCCGTTCCTCCTGCTGTAAAGACTCAAATCTTAATCAGCCGTCGGTCTCGTCTTAGATTCAGGAGCCGGATGTCTATCCCATGCATGTTTAATCCCCTCACTGTATTACCCTCTACCACCTCTGCTGGGAGGCTATACTACCTATCTACCACTGCTTGGAGAGCTCATTGGTGCTCTTGGTGTCTCTATAATATTGTCGTAATTGGCTTCCTATTCTAGTTATCCAAATGACATTAACCCTTCGTGACTGTTAGACCTCCCACGGTCTCTCCCCATGCGATGAGCTCTCGCTGGCAGGTAGATGGGTAATCAGTCACGTCGGGGCACTAATGTATTAGATGCCTATTAGAGTATTTAACCCTTTCAGTACCAGACGCTGAAAGGGTTAAATTAAGGGTTTTTTTTCCTGTATTGTTTTAAATTTAAATTTTAAAATACTTTGCACCAGAATGGATCCAGTTCTTGATTTCTAAGTTCTGAGGTCGGAGCAATCGCCATGGAAACGAATGGACTTTTTCTGCTTTTTCTGCTTTTTCTGCTGTGTTTATGAATGATCGTGGGATCAGTTACTGGCGCGAGGCGCGTTTTAATCCGTCGTTACCTCGCTCTCTGCGGGTCGTAGGAAGATTCATTCACTAAATTGTTGGAAAATAACGATTCCTGAATGTATGGATGGAGAATGAAGCCGAAGACGGATTAACATCCCTTTCCCGACAGCGAAGAGACATCACGGAGACTTCACGGAGACATCACGGAGACATCACGGAGACATCACGGAGA